>JARQWZ010003823.1:0-138851 GCA_033150135.1 Gobio occitaniae
TAAAGTACAGTTAACATACTTGTGTGATCATCACATCTGCATGCCTAGTGCTTGATTTATGCTACCCCTGGCAGAAATTATGGGATCGCCACACTTAGAGCTGAGTTGACCCGGCTTATTTACTTTATAACAAACACAGATATGACACAAAAATGTTTTGTTCAATAGCTTAACATTCTAGCTTCATGAAACATACTTAAAAAAAAGTCACTGACACTTTATAAATTAATGGCATGTCTTTTTCCAGATCAAGTAGAGAAAAAGTATGGAATCACTCAATGTTAAGGATTTTTTCCTTAACATTGAGTGATTCCATACTTTTTCTCTATTGAATCATCACCAAAAAATATCACAATTAGTACTTTGTTGCTCCTCCTCTGGCTTTTTTGACAGCCTGAATCCTTTGAGGCAAGGACTTCACTAATGAAAAACAATATTACCCATCGATCTGGTTCCAACTTTCTCCAATAGCAGTTGACAGATCAGCTTTGCAGGATGGTGCCTTATCATGGACCAGTTTTTTAAATTTCCACCATAAATTGAAATTTGGTTGTTCTCTTCTGGTAGTCGTCATTATGTTTCATTAGAATAGCGCCATACAAAGGTTCCAGCATCATCTCCTTGACCGATGCAGATTCGTGATTCATCACTGAATATCACTTTCATCCAATCATCCACACTCCATGATTGCTTCTCGTTTTTTTCTAGGCTTGGTTGTGTTTATGGGGCGCAGTATAACGTCTTAATTTTTTATTTTTTTTTTACACCATATTTTTCTTAAAGCTCTCTCTCGTTCGTAATGACTGCGACGTGGCCTCGCCCACTTTGTGGCGTGTTCGCGGGGGCAGTGTTTATGTTAATAGCAAGGGTTTATGATGTCACCAACCCGGTGTTGGAAATTGCCGTTTCCTCCCCAGTTCTTTGGTTTGTCAATAAGTAGACGCAAGAGATTCAGTAAAAGTATAAAAGTAACTTGAAAGTTTAATAAAGCAAAATCAGATCAGCTTCTGAGCTCAGGATTACAGAACAGCAATATCAATAATGACATACGGGCCGTCCGTAATGTCTCCCAAGGCTAAGTATGCAGTTTTTATTCTTGTGTTGGTGACGCCTTTCTCCTGGTTCGATGCACACCTTCCAATTGCCTTTGTTCCTCTCGGCCCCCCCTATTTGGCATCTGCACACAAAATCATACCAAGCATAGCCGCTCCCCCACTGCCAGTTCAAGGTTTCAAATACTTTCGCTATCAGAGCATGCTTCTGGTTAATTCATATGGTGACTGGCTTTAGTCACCATAGGCCTCTGCTGTAAGTGGTTACACAAGCATATTAAAAGATTCCAAACATATTGTAATATACCAAACATAGTTAACCTTTTTAGATAACACATAATTGTCCCATAAAACATAATTATCCCACAATTCCCTCTCTTGATCTCAACGAGATCACATCTCCTCCACATGACTTTCCATATCATCCCCCCTTTGGGACTTTAGGCGAGTCCCATACCTATGCCCTCTGGTTAAGTCCTGTCCCCATAAGTTCAGCCCTTTCTTTCAACATTCAAGTCATGGCTGAATCCAGCCAGTCATCATTCTCAATCACTTCCCTCATGTGGACAAGACTTAACTGGAGTATGAGGTCAAACATCTCCCCCCTTTTTTGGCTAGAGAGGAGTAAAAGACCCCACCTCCCTAATCTAATGGATCTGTCAGGGGATGACAACCACACATCAAATTTCAGTGCATTACATTCACTACAATTCGATTATTATACCAGGGTATCACAACTTCAGTAGATTCATTTTCAGTGACTCATACTATTAATCAGTAGGTTATATATGTCTCATGATGCCAGAGGAACTCACAGACGCTTCCGGTGGCCTGGAGCGCTATCTGGGTTGCTCCACCGTTGCCAAGTGTACTCAGTCTTGCTTTGAGTGCTACTTGGTGTTGGGGCTGACAGCTGGTTTTTAAACCACCAGTAGAGTCTAGCCCAGTTGCTAAGCACTGTTGTGCTCGTCGATCCTCTTCTTCTTTGGCTTTCTCATAAGACTTCACATTACTTCATCATTCACAGTTTATCAATATCTTTGGAATACATGCTTATATGGAGAAATAAACATTCTTTACATTCCCTTAAATTCTGGCTTTTGCCACATTCACAAACAGTGCCCTGTTTCCTTCAATCATTTCCTTCATTCACAGAATAAAGTGAGTAAATACAATATGAGTATAAATGTGAGTACATAACATAAAGAAATATATTGTTCTGGAAAGGGGGCCTTAAAATGCATCCTAGTCTACCTGCCTACTCTATCCTTTTTCTGATCACTTTCTATTTTCCCAAAATAAAATACACAGTGGGGCTAACTCCCTAACCCTTCAAAAACATAGTATTAAACATCAACATAAAATTGAAAAATAAAAGCGGCTCCCCTTTCCTTAACCCCTTTGTGTACAGAGATCGCCGACGGCCCCGCGTTTGATAGTGTTTACATTGATCGCTAGTTTACAATATCATTTTGTCAAGTAATAAGGTCAACCAGTGCATTGTTTGAAAGATAAGAGACTGCAGATTCGTATCTGTATAAGTATTATACAATCAAGATAACTTTGCAACGTTTTTTTGTCATTCTGTATGAATCTAAACAATGTGATATGACAACAAAGAGAGGGGGGTCCCTTACCTTTTTGTGCTCTGGAAATGTAATGTTTGGCAGAATAATGGTGACTTCGACCTTTTTTCCATGGGAAGAGTCCAGTGTACGATGTCCATAGTAAATATTTGTCCAAAAACAAGCAAACTGGTAAAAAAAGCTATAGAACTTCTGTTGTTTACTTCCTGAAGTTTACTAATCACGAGGACGCTGTCCTGTTTATTTGATGAACTGTACGCATGAAGCGCATTATTCAATGAAATATAACGTATCAATGTATTTAGTAGAGTGTCTGGAACTGAATGAGAACCGCCCAGAAGATATCTGATGAAAACTAGCCACGCAATTTTAGAAAAGATTGAAAGATGACAGTCACTTTTGGTGACGCATGATTATCCACATGCAAATGTGTTTGGTAAAAAAAAAAAAAAACAGCAATGGGAAAGTCTTGTGTTGTCATCTAACATGTAGTCTATGCACTAACGAATACGCCGATGTGTTGATTAGCATAAATCTCGCGAGTATCACATTGTATTTTTGTTTGCGTAACCATTTGCATCCTGGAAAATTACTCACGCACGCCCCTCGTGACGCATAGAGGTTCCCTTGCTACACTTGCTCACTAGCGCTCGCTCTGTCAGCATTCGCCTGCAATGGATCCACGTCGAACACAGAAGTTATTTTCTCCTGCTGCTGCATTGGAAGAACTTTTGCGAAGCAGTGATGAAGAAAATGTGTAATAATCAGAAGAGAGTGCTGTATCCAGCGTCGACTCTGAAGAAGAGGAAATGTTTTTGGAAGGTCTCGATCCTGTTTTAGATCGGTAAGTGTCTACATTTAGTATGTTTTTGTTGCTTTGTTTTGTAGTTTTGTGTTTCTACAATATTACGGCTTATTAGTACATTCAAGTACCGCAAAATTCCTTTTTTATTCAAGTTCTGAGTTAGAAGCTAGTGATGTAAGTTGTAACAATGTATCGTGGATTGTGAAAATCTGTATTGTGTATATTTCACCCAAAATAAAAATGACAGTGTGAGGAAAAAGTTAAATTTCACAGTGTTTTAGTGTCAGTACTACATTCAATTACTATAAAATGTTGAATATAATGTATAATAATGCAATGGGGGAATATTTGTGGGACCTGATAATGACAAATGTCTTATGTTGCCACTAAAAAGTGACCAGCAATATTTTAAATATATCTAGTCAGTGAGTGGGTGAGAGTGTAAGCATATTTGTCTAAAATAATTCAGTCTTTTCGGCTATTATCACCAGAATAGTTTTTACTATGTTGTCACCATTGTCCTGTGCGTTTGGTTATCAGCACCATGTCCAAGCCTATTCATATCCACCCCAATGTAATACAAATTTAGCATTTCGGTATATTTTTTGTTATCCTTTTTACAATATGCCTTGGAGTATCGCAATAATATTGTATTGTGAGTTCAGTATTGTGCTATTTATCGAAATGTGACATGGGAGTATTGGTAAACCTCTAGAAGAAACCCTGTACAACGTACTTGAGCATATAACTTTATGTATGTACAGTTGTGTATGTAGAAAGCAGGACAAAGTTCAGACCAAATGTGTCAGAGGAAAAAATGCAATAATATGTGCTATTTTCTGTGCAAGATAATCTGTTATGTTGGGTTTATTTCTAATCCTTTTTGTGTAATTCAACAGTGAGGAAACTTCAGATGATGACTGGGTACCAGAGGCCTCTGGAAAACAGACAAAACGTCCCTGCCTGGCTGCAACATCTCTCGCTGCCTCCAGAAGTTCCAGGGGAGGAGGAAAGAAAGGAAGACAGAGACAGTGCAGTACTTTGTGGTAAGCAAATAATGTGAAGCAAGAAATGTTTCTTGAGAGAAGAAACTGTTTTGGGGTATGATTATTGTCTGATTACAGTCTGAGTCATTAGCTGGTAGTGTAAATGTTTCAATAAGGGAAACAACAGAGTGGGTATGGAGGTCGATCACTGTATGTGAAAGATCCTTTGAATTTGAATAGAAAATTTGTAAGCTTGTGTAAATGTGCCATCAGGGCAACAATAGAGTGGGTATGTAGGTAGATCACTGTATGTGAATGATTCTTTGAATTTGAATAGAAAATCAGTAAGTTGATGTAAATGTGCCATCAGGGCAACAATAGAGTGTGTATGGGAGTAAATTGCTGTAGTTTTTTCTATGTGTAAGATAAACAGTTGTGTTGGGTTTATTTCTAATCCTTTTTGTGTAATTCAACAGTGATGAAACTTCAGATGATGACTGGGTACCAGAGGCCTCTGGACAACCGACAAAACGTCCCTACCTGGCTGCAACATCTCTCGCTGCCTCCAGAAGTTCCAGGGGAGGAGGAAAGAAAGGAAGACCGAAACAAACTCAGTACTTTGTAAATAGTCCTTTTTTTGGGGGGGGGGTTATCACTGTGTTGAATAACTAAGGAACAGATGTTTGTTGCTGTATACAATATATACATAAATAAAACTTTTTATTTGCTAAATAATGTATGTCATTATTCTAAACCTTTAAATTAATGGAAGTGAACAAAGACTTTGTTAAACGTCTTATACGTTACCAAGTGTCACTTTGGTGTCCTTTTGGAGCTCTTTCAAAAAAATATTATTTTACAAAAAAATATGCACATACATGCATTTTTATAAACATTTAGGGGTGAAAAATATACCAGAGAAAGTATATAAATTGAGCTTTGTCATGTTGTAATGAGAAAATAGATTGAAAGGATCAAACTAACTGGTTATACCTCATGGTAAAAGGTGGTTACCAAGTGTCCCTTTGGAGTCTCCAAGTGGCCTTTTTGGAAAGGTGCCTAGACATACTCAGAACTAAATGCTTGTAAAAAAGTCATTTTGGCTTGTATCAACTTCAAATTTGAAACGTACATTTAAAAGACATGTGGCTTTAGTTTACTTGTGTTTCCAGATCCATATATATTTCTGCCTTATGTATTTTTCTTGTTCATAAACCGTTATAATTTTTTTTTTCAATTGTCCATTGTGTTTGAGCTTATTTATCTCTCTACTAGTAATTTCTAGAGTAATTTTGAGTCTTTCATGGTAAACTGTCAAGTGTCAGCTTTCAAATAATACCTTTGATTTGTGTGTAGTCAGAAGGACTCATTAGCAGCAACAATTTTATTTTGGGTATGTCATTTTGCACTCCTTTGCCAAAAGTGGGGGTGACTGGTAAGGGGTTAACTTCATGATGGGCCCATTACAGGAAGTCATCCAGCTCATCTATTTCCGGGCCTATGGGGTACACTCCGGAATTGGCTCCAATGTCCACCCCTGATCTCTTTACCGATATATTGATCATCTGTTTGGCTGCAGCATTGGACATCATTGTTCTGAGGAAAGGCATAACACAACAAAACAACAAAACAAAAATACCAACTGCTATTGCTGCAATTACTCCCACCTTCATTAACCACTCTTGCCATGTCCCCAGCAACGAATCAAACCATTGTCCCACGTTTTTGGACTGCCTGCATCATCAGTGACTTCCTTTCTGAGGGCCTTCAGTTTCTCCATGGCTCTTTCCTAAATAGGAGGGCAGAGTGTCCTCCAAGCGTTTTCTGGTAGAGCTGAGTGTGGGATGTTTCAGTTTCTGTTCGGGTGTCTGCTTGGCTGTCCTGTGTGTCTCTCTGTTCCTCCTGGATTTCCTCCGTCACCTCCTCTCCCTCTCTTTGACCTTCCACAAGGTCAATTCTGGTTTCACCGAGCGACCTGCCAGGAGGGGGACAGAACATGCAAGCAGACAAATGATACCATGTTTTTCCTTTACCTGCCAGTTGGACACAGTGTGAGGTTCTAGCAGTGTCTCTCATTGGATCACTCCATCTTGGAGTCGACCATTTTCTCTTAATTTGTTTCAGCCTCACCCACAGTTCGGTTGTAGTAGGTTCAATCTCCGGGGTATTGTCCTGTGGCCAACTTTTCTGTGGACAAAACATGTTAACCACTGCACTTACTTTGTCATAATATCGAGCAGGAGTATCCAGGGCCCACATAGTATCAAACTTTGCCCATGGGCCTGGAAATTGTCTCCCTGACATTATTTCGAAGGGGGTGAACCCAGTGGTTCTGTTTATGGAACATCTGACTGACATGAGCGCGAGTGGAAGTTCATCAACCCAGTTGAGGTTTGTGGTGGAACAAATTTTCCCGAGTTACTGCATATGCCGAATCTGAGTATATGTTTACTCTCTTGTTTTTGCCCAAGTGCAAGGCGCTGATTAGTGCTAATAATTCAGCTCGCTGAGCAGAAGGGCGGTCTTTAAGGGAGCATGCTTCTATTGTTTGATAGTCTGACCCTATTTGCTGGACTATAGCGTAGCTGGCTGACAGAGTTCCCAAATCTGTCCTAAAGCAGCAACCATCACAGTAGAGGATTATGTCTGGATCTGTCAGTGGTACTGAACTCAACCCCTCCCTGAGTTGCTCGTCCTTCAGGGATCTTGGTACACATTCGTGTGGTTCTCCCTCCCCCACCAAATCGGCCATGTTGACTCCTTGGTGGCTGTGTACTATGTGTGGGGCGGTGAGTGTTTTTATCAACTTACTCTGTCTTTGTGCTGAAAAAGTGAATGCAGATGACTGAATGAACGACACTACAGATTGTGTAGAGAGGATGTTCAATGGGTGTTTCATGACTATGTGTTCCGTTTTTTTCTATCATCTTAGACAGCCCAGCTGCATATCTGGCGCACAGGGGTTGTTTTTGTTCTATTTTGTCCAGTTGTGCACTGACATAGCTTAACACTCTTCTCTGTTGGTGTTGTTTTTGATACAGTATCCCTGTCCGTTCTGAGTAATCTGGGACATATTGTCTACTGTATCCAACCAAACCTAAGAATGACAACATGTCCTTGACTTTAGTTGGTTTTAGATAAGACAGAATGGCTTGTTTTGTTTCATTTGACATACCAGTCCCAGCCCTTCCTATCACTTTTCCCAGGAACATTACCTCAGGCCTACTGACCTGTAATTTGTCCTTGCTGACTTTTAGGCCTGCTGTTGACAATACCTGAAGCACTTTTTCGGTATCAAGTAGACACCGCTCGTTTGATTCTGAAGCTATTAGCAGATCGTCTACATACTGCACCAGTATAGATCCCTCACACAATTCACATGTTTCTAACAGCACCCTTAGCTCTTGATTAAATATCCCAGGACTCAGGATTAACCCTTGAGGGAGGCGGTTGTAGGTATATTGACAACCTTCATGGCGGAAAGCAAACAGGTTCTTACAGTGGTCTGCCAACGGAACACAGAAAAATGCATTCGCCAGATCTATACAGGTGAAATGGGTGTGCTCAGTTGTCAACTTAGCCAGAATGGTGTATGGGTTCGGGGTAGGTAGAGTGGGTGTGGTCACAATCTCATTAATGCATCTCAAATCATGTACCATCCGGTACTTCCCTGTCGACTTTTTTAGTACAGGCAGTATGGGGGTGTTCCAATCAGAAACTGTACGACATAGAACTCCTGCATTTTCTAGCTCTCGTATTGTTTCTCTAATGCCCCCTGAGGCTTCCCTGCTGATTGGATATTGCCTAACATTTACTACTCTTCCTTTTTCTATCTCAAATGATACAGGTTCTATGTTCCAGTTCCCTACATCTCCAGATCCTGATGACCATAGTGTGTTTGGTAGGTCTCTTAACATTCGCTCGGTCCCTTTACCGTCTGGTTGAGTTATGATAACAGTTCGAGTTACTATTTCCGTTTGGTATACTGCTTCGACGTGTTCCTGAAACTGGAATTTATAACTATCCGCGGCTCTAGACATCTCCCAACCGTCTCCTATTGGTTCCCAATCAGTGGTTTGTTGTAGTCGTTTTACCATGGGGCCTAATGCTCGCGCCTCGTGGGTTGGATTGAGCAGCAGGGACACGTGTGGGGAGGATGTGTCTCCCTCTTCAAAATACCCCTGCTGTTCTTCTGTTAACTGAACTTCTACGGCTACTCCTTCTTCTCCTATGAATAAAGTTGTACAATTGACTTGTGTCAGTCTACCTTTCAGTTCATTGTTGTACTCTCTCTCATAATGCTCATCGTCTGCGGTGTCATAATACAAGGTACAGTGCCAGGGGTCTGGAGGGACTTCAACATTGTGCACAGACTTTATCCATTCGTCCCATTCAGAAATTAGTTTTGTCAATTTGGAACACTCAGTTAACCTCATCCAATAAACTTTGTCAACAACCTTTTTTTCGACCTGTATCACGTACTGACCCCTCCCCAGACTGTCCTGAGCTTCGTAGGAACAATTTGTGGTCAGTCCATTTGGAAATATCAGTGTAATCCCCTTTGGACTGCAGAGAATTTTAGCCCCTAATTTAATCAAAAGATCCCTCCCCAGTAATGCAGAGGGCGTGTTAGCCGAGCATAAGAATGAATGGAGTAACTTCTGTCCTGCCACCTTCACTCGTAGTGGTTTGGTCAGTGGCCATTTTTCAGTTTCCCCAGAGAACCCCCTCACTTCCTCACTTTGTGTGGACAGTGAGCCCTTCTCCACCCTTTGTAGCTGTATAGTGGAGAAGGTGGCCCCAGTGTCCACTAGGGCCTCAACTGGCTGGTCATCTACCAGTATTGTTAGGAGGGGCTCAGCCAACGCCACCTCACTGGTTCTCTGTGGGTCTCGTCAATAGGTCGCATGGTCTGACGGGCCCCAGACTGGGCTTTGTCTGGGCACCTGTTGGTTGCCATACCATGAACCTCTTTCCATTGGGGTACCCCTACCTCTTCTCTGAGGTCCCCCTCTAACAGGAGCCCGTCCCTGTGCAAGGGGTGGTCCCCTTGGCCTTCTGTCATTTTGTGGGCATTCACGCCTCCAATGATCCAAAGCTCCACATGCAAAACACCCCTTCTCACTAGAGGGCAATTCCCTCCTCAAATTTTGATATGGTGGTGGCCAGTCTGGAGTTGGGTCAGGGACAGGATACCCAGGGAACCCTTGTGGGCTGTATGGCCCAGTAACAGGATGCACATTGTGTGCAGGTGATCGAGCCTTCTCCTGTACCCCTGCCACTGGAAAAACTGTCAACTGGGAATTCTCTTTCGTTTTTTTCTTATTTTTGTCTTTTTCCACCTCTATCTGCATTTTTAACAGCTGAGTTTTAAGCTTCTCTAACTCAGTGTCCTCCTTTCCTCGTTTATCTATGGCTCTATCTACATGGTACACAAAATGTCTCGTCCAGGTAGCATTATCCCCTCCTACCATATCGGGACTGTTTTCCATTGCCGCGACTGCAACATCTGGAACCCCCTTCATTACTGCCTGTCTAAAAAACTCCTGGCATATTTCTTTAGCATCCAGAGTTTCCCCTGTTCTTCCCTCCCACTCCGCCTCACACCTATGTAGGTATGCTGAGGCTGACTCTCCGTTTTGCAGCTTGAACTTAATGCTTTGCTAAGTCCATCTGGGCATTGGATATAATTTATCCAACGCCTTCCCTATGTCAGTAATGTGCTGCTGTAGGGGTGTATGGTTGGACTCATTGACTGTATCGGCTTGTTTTTCGATTTGCTCTACCTGAGTCAGGGTCATTAGGTTTCCCCACAATGCCCTAACATCTCCTAATGCCAAGGTTGTTCCATAGGTTAATGTTATGACTTTTGCCAACCACATTTTTCCTCCCTTTGTTATATCAGGGAGTTTACTCAAAACTGCATTCATGTCTGAATGTCCCCATGGTTTGTACTCATTACCTACCCCGCCCCTGGCTTGAATTAAAGGACACATCATTTGACATTTTTGACCTTCACCCCCTCTGAATGTCTGTAAGATATTCCCGTTCTTTCTATCTGTTTTAGACCTGGTGTTGTATCTGGGGCCGCTGTTTTCCTGTTTATCTTCTTCCTCCTCATTTTTATTCTTTTTGTTTCCGTATTCTACGTCTAGTTCATACCCTCTTACCGTAACTTGATCTCTATCGTCTCCATACTGGCTACCAGTAGGGCTCCCAATTGACCCCCCCCCCTGCTCCTAAAGTTTCTCTCAGGTCAATCTCATTCCATTCTGCACTTTCCTTTGTGCTTTCTATTGTTGTCATGTTGGGGTCTAGTCTATCTCCTGCCTGTTTCTGAAACTGTTCTTTAACCATCTCCATTATTTCTTCTTTTAGTTTGTCCTGCCCTCGTATTCTCTCTTCCTTACCGTCCTCGCTCTCTTCTAATTCCATCTCCCCTCCTTTAACACTAAACATTGGCATTTGCATTGGGGGGGCAGTGGCTTTGGCCTCAGCATAGGGGGGTGGTATCTCTTTTTTAAGGTTCCCATCTTTCTGCTCTGCCCATACAGTACATTTCACTTTGGAGACCATAGCAGCTGCTACTCTACTCCATTTTCGTAAGCTCTTTTCAGCTTTGGCTTGTTCTTTCCCTAGTTTCGTCTTCCTCCATACACTAGCTGTTTCTTTTTCCTTAATGAAGGCTTTTACCTCTGCCTGCGCCCTTTTCTCCTCGGTTAGAATGGTCTGCAGCAACTTCCCTTCATTTTTGGTCTTATCGTCCCACCCATTGAGACTAGCTAAGTGCGTCCAGACTTCCTCTAACTCCTTTTTTATCTTTTTTCTGTCTTTTGTTTCAGTCTGATGTACCATCTGACTGCCCATGGCTTCCCATGTCGCCTTATATGTAGTCATGTCGTTAGTAATGGTCGTGTTTCCTTTAACGGATCACACTTGTCACAGTCTGGTCTATGTCCTAACAGTCTACACACCCAACACTTTGGTACATTCTTGATACGCGTTTTCTGTCTTGGTAGCAATGCTTCTAATACCATTTATTTATGATCTCTTCACACACACTCAATCACTCGGTTTTATTACATTCACTCTGTCCCTCTCATTTCAAGAGGGCTCATCAATCTCTCTTCCTCTCTGAGCTGCTCGAGTACTGCGTCCGTTCCTACCAGGTCACACTTAAGTGACGGTCCAGAGAAGGTGCGCAGCACTCAAACTTCCCAAATACGGAATTATACACACTCGTTATCACACATACTGAGATCTTTAGACTTCAGACACTTTTATCTTTCACCACGCCGGGTTTCACAGGATAAACAGAGTTTTCATAACATTGTAACCAAGCCTGGTCAACTCTTTCCCAACCTTGCCAGGTTATTTACGACCTATTTTGTTATTTAACTTTTATTTTTCACCACGCCGGGTTTCACAGGATAAACAGAGTTTTCATAACATTGTAACCAAGCCTGGTCAACTCTTTCCCAACCTTGCCAGGTTATTTACGACCTATTTTGTTATTTAACTTTTATTTTTCACCACGCCGGGTTTCACAGGATAAACAGAGTTTTCATAACATTGTAACCAAGCCTGGTCAACTCTTTCCCAACCTTGCCAGGTTATTTACGACCTATTTTGTTATTTAACTTTTATTTTTCACCACGCCGGGTTTCACAGGATAAACAGAGTTTTCATAACATTGTAACCAAGCCTGGTCAACTCTTTCCCAACCTTGCCAGGTTATTTAACCTTAACAACTGATCTGATTTTGTAGGACCATAAACATTGGTACACAATCCCCTCTCAACCTGATAATTTGGTATATCCAATTATGCAGTTCTTTTATGAAAAAGGTGTCTGCTTACCTTATTTAGATGCTCTGCAGAGAGGTTGAAAGCGGATCGCCCCCCAATGATGACTTCAGCGTCGTGACAAATCCGGGTGCCCCCTCCAAATTGTTGGAAATTGCCGTTTCCTCCCCAGTTCTTTGGTTTGTCAATAAGTAGACGCAAGAGATTCAGTAAAAGTATAAAAGTAACTTGAAAGTTTAATAAAGCAAAATCAGATCAGCTTCTGAGCTCAGGATTACAGAACAGCAATATCAATAATGACATACGGGCCGTCCGTAATGTCTCCCAAGGCTAAGTATGCAGTTTTTATTCTTGTGTTGGTGACGCCTTTCTCCTGGTTCGATGCACACCTTCCAATTGCCTTTGTTCCTCTCGGCCCCCCCTATTTGGCATCTGCACACAAAATCATACCAAGCATAGCCGCTCCCCCACTGCCAGTTCAAGGTTTCAAATACTTTCGCTATCAGAGCATGCTTCTGGTTAATTCATATGGTGACTGGCTTTAGTCACCATAGGCCTCTGCTGTAAGTGGTTACACAAGCATATTAAAAGATTCCAAACATATTGTAATATACCAAACATAGTTAACCTTTTTAGATAACACATAATTGTCCCATAAAACATAATTATCCCACACCGGGAAGAAGCTTGTTGTCCAAACCGGCCGTTTTTGTAGGCAATAAACTGCCATAACATTAAAAGAGAATATCTCCTTTTAGCATTAAACTTTCAGCGCTGTAACTTTGCAGATACTGTTTATGCTCAAGCAGCAACATCACACACTAACTAAGTTAAAAAAGTGAAATCGCATGCAACCACCCCTTTAAACTACGTGACAGTGGGTTAGTCTGGAGTGCAGCCTGTTGACAGCAAGACCTGTGGCTGTAGGTTTGGATTTTGAAACCCGGTATTAAATGAGTCCCGGTGGTAAATTATGAAAGATCATAGTATCGATAAGCTCTGGAGCGCTATTGGTTCTGCTGTTGATACTGGAGAGATTAAGAAAAATACACTTGTGTTACTATTTATTATTGATATATAGATGTTATCTTGCACATTCTATCTTGCCAGCCATTTCTATTTGAGATAATATTAAACCATTTGTCTGTGATACATTTTTGCTATTCGCAGTCCAGAAGAGAGAGAGATCACACGACGCTGCATCAGAAAAGTATTCGCAGGAATTAAGCAAACTAGTTTAATTTTGCTTGTTACTTGGCTATTTACCTTCTTACCTTAAATTATTAATAATTTAGTAATTATTAAAAAAAAATTGTTTGTTTCTCATGTATGTTTTCAGTCGGTGCAAGCAATAAATTTTTTTTCACACGATGCTGTGTTCATTGGCACAGTCAAGAATAACTTAAAGAGGTTGCCAACGTTTACTCGACTGTGGACTAGGTTTTTTTTTCTCTGATCAGTGACAATCGTATTTCAAAACTCACTTCTCCAGTTGACATTGCGTTGAAAAGTGACAATTCTGCATTCGTCTCCTCTTCTGGAAATCCATAGTGACAACAAATACTGTAAATGTCAGGTCCTCTTCAGTGTCCGTAGGCCTATTAGAGCTGAGAATGTGGTTAAGTGCAATTACAGTGTTAATGTCATTTTCCTGAAATCTCTCACGGATCTCATTAATAGTGTTGTTTAGTACAACGAAAATGCAAATCCTTGTAAAAGTCCTGAGCTGAGGCTGAATTCGGTCCAGGCACGTTGCTTGGGTTCCTCCATGGACGTTGCAGGCCGCAGTTGTTCTTATCGCACAATTCGACTGAACTCCCATAGTTTCTGAAAGTTCTCATTGCTAAAAGAGCAGAGATTGTGGAAGACACTAGGCTTTTTACACTGGCATAATGTTAGGTGGATACCTGTAGCGCTTTGGACAGTATATTGCACTGCATGAGAACTCGTTGCATTAAAATGCAAGAGAACAAGAAGTGAAAATGGATCACTGATGTCAGCAGACTACTTGCCTGTCCCCTGAAACGCAGAAATTTCACTGAGAGTGTCAACAATAGCCTCAAAGTTGTCAAGTATGGCCTTGAGAGCCTCTGCGCGGCAGCTTCATCTCGTGTCCCTTAGAGATTTCAGTGTGGTAGATTTACCTGAAAAGTCATTGCTCCGTTCTTGCAAAGACTCAAACACAGCATGTCATTTTGCTGACCCCTCGATGAAGTTCTAGAGAGATTGAACATTGGCCAGCATATGTCTCACAGCCGTATTGGTGCGACAGACATCCATAATGCAGAGGCTGAGGATATGCGAGTGACAATGGACATACATTGGCAGTGGATTTTCGTTTAAAATGCGTCTAGCAACACCATGGTATGTTCCTCGCATACTCAAATTGCAGATATCAAGATTAAAGCTTGTCAGTACATTCTTTAAAAGAATGGCCAAAGATTCACCATCTGTTCTGTCAGTCCGGTAAAATCCGATGAATGATTCATGGACATTGAGGTCTCTGTCGACAGATCTGAAAACCACTGCAACTTGCTCGTTGCCTACTAATTATTGCAGATGAGATGCAAGACAAGGCAAAAATCCCGGCTTCGTGCACTCGTTGTATGATGTCACTTTTAACTTGACCCGGACATTATATTGATCAACTCATTCTGGTGCTTGCTATTAACTCTATTTTTGAATAGCCAGTTAATTTGTTGGTTATCAGTGGCCCTTAAAAATATTCTCTGTTCTCTTTGCGTGTTCACTGCTGATTTGCGTGGCTACACTTCCCGTTTTAAGTGTCTGCTGATGACCTTTCATTTTTAACCTAGCTGAAATGCACATGCTACTTTTTTGATGTTCATTGAATTTTTTTAGTGGCTCATTGCCTCCAAATGCATGGCATGCGAAGCAAAAGGCCTGGTCAATTTGTGGGACTATATTCAAGCCATTCATAAACCCCATACCATTCTTTCCGGAACTTTCTACCGTCAGTAACTGGAAATGAAATTACTGGTTGATATGGTCCAATCTCAATTAAGTTTGCAAACGTCTTGGGTCCATGAACTGGATCTCGACTCATGACGTGCACTCTCTGTGGAGGCCTGACTAGCCGCTTCAGATTGCTGCAGAATTGACGGCTCGCACCGGGAATTCCCCTCTTCTGACTGAGTGACACTTGTCTGCTCAGTTACCGGTCTTCCATCAGCAATTTCTGTTTTTGTTTTTTTGCCGAAGTAGTTATCCAGCGTATTGGGACACTTAGCAATTTTGTCTGATCATGTAGGGTGCGTCTCAATCAGCTCCCTAGTTCAGTAGTCAGGGCACTAATCAGGGAGTCGTCCATTTTAAGGGCTGTCTCAATTGCAGAATCCTTCCAGTGCACTGAAATGTTTGCTCCTTAACAAGTCCCACAATGCACTGCAAAACCCAGGGTGCATCGATGCTCACTATGCTCCCTTAACAGAAGTTCTGAAACTTAAATCACGTGAGCCAACTCACTACACATAATGACCAATAACAACACACGATATGTGTTTTTGAAAACAAACCATTATTTTATTATATTTCAGCATAAACACATTTCAGTGAGTTGTAATCCACATGGATGGCAGGACCCACGGTTTCCCAGCAGAACATTCCCCAAAGCATCACACTGCCTCCCCGGTTTGTCTTCTTCCTATAGTTCATCCAGTGCCATGTGTTCCCAGGTAAGCCACGCACACGGCCATCCACGTGATGTAAAAGAACACGTGATCATCAGACCAGGCCCCCTTCTTCTATTGCTCCGTGGTCCAGTTCTGATGCTCATGTGCCACTGTTGGTGCTTTCGGCGGTGGACAGGGGTCAGCATGGGCACCCTGACTGGTCTGCGGCAACTGGGCCCAGGAGACTCTGGTGTATCTTCAGCTGATTCTTTATTGAGAAGATGCTGTGTGGCGCTGCAGTCATCAAAGTCTTACTCCTATCAGGGCAAATTTCTTTTTCAGTCTTCATTTAGGGGTAAAAAGAAGGTCCTCTACAGGTATTTCAAAATGACAATGTTATGGATAGGATATCAATGTCCTCCCATAAACTTGTGGGCCATCCACACTCTGTCCCCTTTTTCCCTCCGGTGCAATGCCGTGTGAATAGGATCTAGTTGTATGTTGGTTTTGAAGCTTTAAATGTCTAAATGTTTTGTTGTCTGTTGCTTTTTAGCCATTAAACTGGTGTTAATTTGCATTTGTCTCTTTTCGCCTTAGACCTGATGGGGCTGAAAGAGGAGAGTGAAATACTCAATGAAGAGAAAGATCAATATAAGAATCATGATTTCATAACAAGAGAAAACACTTTTAGTTGCTCACAGACTGAAAAGACACGAAAAAGGGGTGAAAAGAAGGGAACTAGAAGTAATTTCACCTGCCAACAGTGTGGAAAGAGTTTTACTGTAAAAAGCAGCCTTACGAGACACATGAGAGTTCACACTGGAGAGAAGCCTTACACATGCCCTCAGTGTGGAAAGAGTTTCAATCTAAAACAACACTTTGAAGAACACATAAGGATTCACACCGGAGATAAGCCGTTCACCTGCCAACAGTGTGGAAGAAGTTTCAACCTAAAAGGAAACATAAGGATTCACACTGGAGAGAAACACTACACCTGCCAACAGTGTGGAAAGAGTTTTGCTAAAAAAGGAGGCCTTAACAGACACATGAGAGTTCACTTTGGGGAGCAACTCTACACATGCCCTCAGTGTGGAAAGAGTTTCAATATAAAACAACACTTTGAAGACCACATAAGGATTCACACTGGAGAGAAGCCTTACACCTGCCAACAGTGGAAAAAGATTAAACCAAAAAGGAATCCTTAACTGGCATATGAGAGTTCACACTGGAGAGAAGCCGTACACATGTGGACACTGTGGGAAAAGTTTTGGGTATAAAATGGCCCTCAAGTGCCACATGAGTGTTCATGTATGAGAGAACTGGTTTTATATGTCATCAGTGTGGAATGAATTTCCCAGACAGAAAACGCCTCATGTTTGAGAGACTGTTTAATGTGTTGATTATTGTTATGGTATTGCATCCTACATATCTCCGAGAAGTCTTTAGTTTTATCATATTTATAAAAGACAGATACGCTGTACCGAGTCTTTCTGAATAAAACTGAGTGGCTGGAGGCGTATCGTGTGGGCGGAGCTAAAGAATCACGAGCGCGTGCTGCTATTGCGTTGAGAGCATCTGAAAGCTGTGACATCCTCAGAAAACGTGGAAAAAAGCATTTTCCTAAATACACGATGGCTATCAATCAGATTCAGCCATACATATATGATCCAGAATCAGGTCCAGAGGAGCAGCAGCAAGAACGACTATAGAAGGACGTCTCTATGGGGTATGTGCTGTAACTGTATATATAGTGACTTAGTATACTTAGTGGCTTGTGTGACTTGCTCATTTCTACTTTCATTATGTCGTCGTAATTTTTTTTTTTTTTCTTTGCCCGTTTTAAAAGTTGTACATATGGGAAGTGCACATCGCATGCGCCATTGACAAATTAAATATACGTAATCATGTTTTTTCGATTGCCAACAACACAGAGAAGTGAAGCAGTTTTACTCACCACCTGCGGCTACAACGCATGACGCACCTTCCTGGGAGAAGTGCCCATACAAGGAAATTCAGCCCTTGTTGACGTCATTTAGGCCCATATTCAAAAATTTTTTTTTCAAAACTGGAAGTAGTATTTTTGGCACAGAAATACCCCATCAAACGTCCAACTTATTTTTTTAAACTTTGGCCATGTGTAGCATGGGCATCCAAGTCTTTAACAGTGTAAAAAAACTCAGAATACATGAAATAGCATTATACCGTAATTAATTCCCAATTAATGTCCAGTGACTCGAGATGAATAAAGAAGCCAGAGTCAGAATTAGAATTAGACTCAAGTTTTTTGATTAGTCAAATGAAGTTTGAAAGAAGTTTCACCAAGGGAATTTTTATCAGACTGGAAACTAGTGAGATTGCAAAACAAAAAAATGACCTCTGTTTAATGATCGGAAGAAGAGGGCAAAGAAGAGAAGAGCCAAAAAGCGGGCCCGAGAAGAAAGAGAGAGTTTTTCACAAAAACTTTATTTAATCATAAGAGCAACTTCACATTGTATCCTTTAAATCTCATTTTCAACTTTATAAAAACATTGTGTTTCCACGTAACATTTCTTCCCATACTTATTCCAATACCAAAGTAAAAAAACAACATTCCATCCACAACTGTGCAAATGGCTTCATTACAAAAAACTTTCATAATCATTAATCAACGTATAAAATGTAAAATCAATCAGAACCCGACTTTTCACCAAATTTTTAAAAAACACTTTTTGCCCATCTCTACCTTCTAACTTGGTTATCCTTGTAATATAGATAGCTCTTTTAGCTTGTCCAATCAAGAAGTTTAGTAATTTACATTTTACTTCTTTGGGCCGCTCTATAAAATCGACGAAGTTTTCACCAAAATTTAAAAAAACATTAATTTAAGTATACTGCACTAAATCTTCAATCTTAAACATTCTAAAAAGGTGAAAAATCGTTTCCCTTATTTTACAGAAAGGGCACTCATCTGACACATTAGAATGAATAATGTTCACAAAAGCATTAACAGCAACTGTGCCATGCAGTATTTTCCACTGAAGATCACCTGTGCACTTTCCTAACGGTGGTTTTGTAAAGAATTCTCCATACAGGTTTTACATCTGTATCCTTTCGTTCTTTAAGAGTTGTTTTATTTAAAACCTTTACACAACATTTATACAACACTTTACTTTGAACATCTTGAAAATTCAGATTCTCCAGACTTTCCAATTGTTTTTTAAAACAGAGGAAGAAAAACCGTGTACGTGTGGACTAGGCCTGAATTCCCAAATAAGATGCCACCGCTTGAACATTACTTAGCTCAGGCCCACCAATGTCCATTAAATCATGTAACTTCAATGCTTTAGATCAGGGGTGTCCAAAGTCGGTCCTGCAGGGCCACTGTCCTGCAGAGTTAAGCTCCAACTTGCCTCACACATGCCTGGAAGTTTCTATATGCCTAATAAGACCTTGATTAGCGGGTTCAGGTGTGTTTAATTGGGGTTCCCAGCAAACATGCTCCTTTGGGGCCCGTATGGGGCCCTTGCGGGCAGCCCACTGTGGGCCCAGATACCGGCGTGAAATGCGGGGCACATGTGGGCCCCACGCTATGGGACCCAGGTGGGGCCCTAGTGGGACAGCCCACAGTGTGGGTTGACTGTGGGCTCGCCCACATGGGCCCCCACTGGGGCCCATTGTGGGCCCACAGCAAGCCCCTTAGGGGCCCATTGGGCCCATTGCGGGTTGCCCACTGTGGGCCCAGATACCGGCGTGAAATGCGGGGCACATGTGGGCCCCACGCTATAGGATCCAGGTGGGGCCCTAGTGGGACAGCCCACAGTGTGGGCTGACTGTGGGCTGCCCCCCGTTGGGGCCAGTTGTGGGCCCACAGCAAGCCCCTTAGGGGCCCGTGTGGGCCCATTGCGGGTTTCCCACTGTGGGCCCAGATACCTGCGTGAAATGCGGGGCACGTGTGGGGCCATAGTGGGTCAGCCCAAAGTGTGGGCTGGCCCACACTAAGTAGAGTGGGCCCCAGTTGATGCCATTTGTGGGCCCACAGCAAGCCCACACTTTGGGCAAAGTGTGGGTATTCTGTGGGTACACTGGAAAAAGTGTGGGCATACTGTGGGCAATGCACAGATGTGTCAGAATAGACCTGTAGCCATAACAAACAAGATTAGTTTGGTTCTACTTTGCATTTGCCACAATACACACACAATAAATTCACTTGTTGAAAGTAGAACAAATAAATTATAAATCATGTTTCAAATAATTTCATTTATTCACAGTCATGTAAAAAAAATTAAAAATATACAATATATTAACATTCAAAAGTTTGGGGTCAGTAAGATTTTTAAAATGCTTTTGAAAGAAGTCCTTTCTGCTCATCAAGGCTGCATTTATTTGATAAAAAGAAAATACATTAAAGAGTGTAATATTATTGCAACTTAAAATAACTGTTTTCTGTTTTAATATATTTTACATAGTAACTTTTTCGAGTAACTATGTAAAAGTCTTTACTGTCACTTTGATCAATTTCATACATCCTTGCAAAAAATCTCTCTCAAAACAATAAAACTTTTTTTTTTATAAAACAGAAAAATGACCAATTATAACCACATCACAACACATTAAGTGGATTATTAATTTTCTAATTAAATATATCAATCCCCTCGGATACCAGTAGATCTTTGCCTCATCTCCAGTCTTCTGGTTCTTCCGCTTCTTCTGGAGTTTCCACTTCAGATGCTCCGGCCTGGCCGCTTTTTGTGCCAGCATCTAAAGTGAAGGAAAAAATAAATAAATAAATGTTAAAATTATTAAAATGTTAACATAAAAAAAAAAAAAAACTTTTTTCTTAAAATAGTTCCTGGTGTTGTTGTTTTTTAATATTAAAAACAAATTTAGGCTGTTTTGTTAAAAAAGAAAGATAAAGAGAGCAAACAAATTGAGGGCATAAAGAACTGAGAACAATATACTAAAATTGTCAACACAATGTAAAGAAATTGTCAACTTAAGCTGGTACAAACTCCACAAGAACAAAGAAATTACTTTTTTCTTTGCTCTTGCGGAGTATGTATCAAGCTTTATACTCACCCTCATGTCATTCCAAACCTACAAGATTTCTTCTGTGGAAGATGATATTTTGAAAAAAATTATAAAATGAATTGTCCTTACAATAAAAACATCATTGGATCCCATTGACTTTTTATTGTATTGACAAGACAGTCGAAACATTATTCAAAAAATATATTTTGCATTCCACAGAAAAAAGTAGGTAATACAGGTTTTGGAAAAACATGAAGAACTATCCCTTTAATGTCTTTATTAAGAAATCATTGATGACTTTAACTTGCAGCATGAATACGCAAGTTTTATTAAAATAAATGCAAACACTTAGAATGTGTCTGACAGTCAAAAATGTACTTACACAGTAAAAGATGCAGTGACCTGTGCCCGAGTGGTCTTTGGGTTTATTTAGCTGTGGTTGACACACAATCACAAAGGAGAAAAAGAGAGAAGACAAATGAATATTAGTCAAATATTGCATAAATCTATGCAAATTAAAACTGTATACATTTTTCAGGGGTTCTCAACTCTGGCCGTCGAAGTGCACCATCTTGCAGAGTTTATGTCCAGAGAGGGATGGGCATTTTTGTCAATTTCTCATTTCGATCATCGATAGGTCTCAAAAACGAGTACTCGAGTAATTGGGGGCGGGGCATGTGCAGGGGGCGGGGCATGTCCGTCATTGAGATAAAGAAAATACTGTTATGAAAATGGTTGTTGACAAATACAAACGTGACATGAAAACGGGTATATGAAAACATGAACATATAAAACAAAAAATAACTGCTAGATTATGATGCATAAATGTCTTTGAAAAAGAAACATCTTTATAAAATGACCGTCTCAAATAACCAAGTCAGTAATATCGAGCATTGCCTTTGAGCTGAAACTGTGAAATAACACCACCCTGCAGAGCTTGCTAGCTGGTTAATAAACTCAACCAAACGCACCCTATATCAATATTAATATGAAGATTATTATGAACCTATTACGACATAAATCAACACAAAAGGACGTGAATGCGCACGTGAACTTCAGCGTGCTAGATTTTACAGGCGAAGGGTTTGAAACGGAACATTTTGAATGCGCTCTTCCCTTAACAACGCTGATACACGGACAACGAAAGCACACAGAAACAACATTTTATTAAAATCCTGTTCTCATTATAATGCTTTGACAGATTGACTCTGCACATCATGCACTTAATTTTATTATTCATGATCGAAGCGTTTACAGACATCACTGCGCGTTTTCGAACTCATAGCGAAAAACCAACTTTAAATAAATTAGGTCTACTGTTAAAAAATACGAGAACAGTATAGCAGTGCTGCATTACTAATATCAATGATTCTGAGAAAGAAATAGCCTATCTGAAAAGAATATGACCGTCTCTAAACCATCATGTCGAGCATGAAACTGAAGAGAATGAACAACAGCCGGTATAACGGCAGCGCTTTTCTAGCTTATTAAGCTCAACCAAACGCTTCTTATATTAGATTAATCAGATATAGACAACATAAAAGTATCTTACAACGTGCATCTGCAGATAAGGACGCGAATGCTCACATGAACTTCACGCGCTACGCTGAGTGTTCTCGCTAGTTTCTCTGTGGATCAGCTGCATGGGCGGATCTACAGGGGGGCAAGGGGGGGCAGGTGCCCCCCCACTCTAGAGCCTTGCCCCCCCAGCTGCCCCCCTAACTTTGATGATCCAAAAACTGTACTTGTAAAAACAACCCGCCAGTATGTCCAATACATTTACCAAAAATAAACCATTTAATTTTTTATTTTAAATGTATTAAAATTAAAATACATAAAATACCCCTCCCCCCGCCCCTCAAATACTTAGCTACGTCCCTGATTCAAACGTGCAGAGCGGCGTTCGCTCAGTCTGTCTCACACACAGCGAGTCTGCTGCGGTGCGGTGGCCCTACAAACCGACTGGAGAGACTGAGCTGCCCCAGAGCCCCTGAAGGTGAAGTGAGTTTCCCCAGGAGTAGTTTAAACACATGTTTAACTTAAAATTACATTTGTAATTAATGTATTGTATGCTAAAGACGATTCAGCATCAGCAAAAACAGCGAGTCTATTACGTTAGCCAAAATCAGCGGTTGTGATTCGTAAGAGCACTCTTCCCTTTGATTAGCCTAATTTTGATTTTAGTAAAGACAAGATCAGCTTAATAAAAAATATACAAATATTGTATCCATAACTGCCAACTCTCACGCATTCACCGTGAGACACACGCAATTGACACTTTTCACGCCACACATACATTTTCTCATGCACAGAAAAATCGCGAAGCAAAGAGGACACGGAGACCGACAGACTAGACAGAGCAGGTTACGTTTGATATTAAAAAATCTCAGCTCTCAGATTCTGTCACTTTTATTACGAAATTCAAACAATAAATGCTGTTTTGGCGCTTGTAAATGTTACGTGACAGATCCCTAGCTGCACGTGGACAGATCATCTCTAGCTAATAGTAAATAAATACGACTGAACAATGTTGAAAGAAACAGTAGCCTACAACTTACCTAAATGTATATTCCTCATCATACATAATATCGACCAGTCTAACAAAGGGGTCAATAAAACAACTGGAGAACAATTATGTCACATAACATTTACCTCAGGAAAGCCATTTAATGACCATAATAGGGTATAGCACATTAGTTGGCAAGAAAAAAAGAGCTAGAGAGTATTTTGCTAAATATGTGTAGTGTACCATATTACATATTTATTATATTTTTATTTATATCATTAAATAAAGTTGTTATTATAATAAAAAAAACGCATTATATATGTAATTTGAGTTATTTTTAACCTTAAATAACACTGCCAGCTGATAGGGCTCTCTGTATGTTTACAGCATTAGGTGAGTTGTTTTTTTCTTGAGATTAGGTACATCTTGTGTGCCTAATATTTATCCAAATGAGTCAATATTAAATCAAATCACAATAATTTAATTTATTTGAAATAACAAAAAAGCGTAGCTTACCAGAAATTGTACCATGTAAACACTGTAACATGTTTAGAAACACATAAAGCTGTTTGTGAAACATTTTGCTGCAAAGCACAACAACAGTCGCCTTAAGCTTTCCTAAAAAAGATGGGTGATCATGGGTCATTTCATGTGTGGACTGTAATTATAAGTTTTTAATTATAATAAGAACTTGAGTATTGTCCACTGTTGTATATTTGTAGTCCACTGCATCTTGGACACAATTATTGTACTTTTTTATATTTTCATTTTGCTTTTTATACTGTTTTGTTTTGTTTGAACACTGGGCTTATTCCTGTTTTGAATTAAAAACCTTTGTAGTGTGTAAGGGCATGATTAAGCAATAAGTACTGTAGTTTAATAGTGGTTTTGTGTTTGTTTTGTTAAAGCAATTCACATATAGGGATTTCCATCTACCCCTGCCACCCTGCCAAGACCTCTTGCCACCCCTTTGCCCCCCCATGTAATATGTTCTAGATCCGCCACTGATCAGCTGATACACGGGGAACTAAGCACAGATCATTTACAGCATTCGATTTCCATCGTGTTTTCATTATAATGCTATGTAGGCTATGGCAGATTGGCGCTGCACATCTTGCACTAACCATTTAATGATCTCATGATTCCAGACATCACTGCAGTGCACGCCTTTATTTCGCCGCGGTCTGGAGGCGTGCTGTAAAACGCTAACCAATCAGACCTCCGCAAAACGATGCAATAACCAATAAAAAAGAGACAAATATATTTTTTTCAGGGCGATCATCGTTCTCATGATCGATGATCGCTGTCACGTTCGAGTACTCGATTACTCGACCACTGTTGCCCATCCCTAGTCCAGACCTGATCAATCTAACCTGCTTGTGACTTTCTATTCACTGAACCAAAAGAGCTGGATTAGCTTGTTCAGGTGTGCTGGACCAGGGTTGGTGCTAAAATCTGCAGGACAGTGGTCCTCGAGGGTTATTATGTTCTGAGCATGACAATTCAGAGATCCAGATGGAGTACGTTTACATGGACAACAATACTTCGAGATTAAGACCATACTCTGATTAAGAAGCTAACATGTAAACAGCGATTTCTAATTACCTTAATCCGGTTAAAGTCATACTCGAAGTAAACGCAAATCGAATTAAGACATGTGGAGTATGTCTATTTTAGTCGCATTATCAGAGAGCATTACAGACATGTACACACCTTAATCACACTTTTAACGTCGTGTAGGAGTTGTCGTCGCATTTTGTGACAGGACACACACACACACACCAGGCACACACACACCAGGCACGCGCAGAGGGGAGGGGCTTTGGGGGCTCGAGCCCCTGCCCTTTTTAAAAATTAATCAAAAGTGCCTCTCTCAATCATCATCAATAATATTGTGGCCAATAAAACAGAATTTGAATTATAATTAATATAACAACGCGTACAAAACAGTTACAAAGCGTTCAAATATCGGAAAATTCCCGTTTATCTTTCACGTATATCTGTCAGTCTGAAATATCGTTGCCATGACGTGTTGCTATGGTGCGTGTGCTCATTCTGACACTGCCTCCTCTATATTTTTTTCTTTTTGTTGTAATTATTCTGCTCATTGTAAAATACAATAAGTTTGTATCTGTAATCCCACATTCATAATTGTGACCAAATTGTCTGCTTACAACAGTGGTCGGGAACCTCTAGGCTTGCGAGCCATATGGGTCATTCAGTAAACGCCTGTCTCGATGGCAGAAAAAAACAATCACGATTTTGAAACCTTTCATCATTAATCAAAGCTATTATTCCAAATGCAGGCTGAGGGGCAGTCAAGAGGGGCAATGTCTCTTAAAAAAAAAAAAAAAACTGAAAGAGACATATATAATATTATATATAACATTACAAAAATAAAACTTTTTTATATATATATATATATATATAAATAAAAAATTACATTAAAAAGTATTTTAAAAAAATCACTGGTTTTTATAAAGTAACAATGTCCAAAAGCGACACCCACAGGTAAAATTACAGCGGTTGCCTGAGCCCATTGAATTATAATAGAAAGTCGCTCTATGATTGGACGACGGACTGCTAGATCAGTCACTTACAACAGTGGTGTCCAGTCCTGGTCATGGAGGACCAACACCTGCAGAGTTTAGCTCCAGCCTGCCTGTAGTTTCTGCTGGTCCTGAAGACCTTGATCAACTGGTTCAGGTCTGCTTAACTGGGGTTGAGTTCAATTCTACAGTCAGGACTAGATGGCAATAAATACTGGAAAGAGAGAGGACAAACAACATTTAATGGTATAAATCCAGTTTAAAACTTTATGAATAAATATGTACAACAACATCTGAGAATGTACGACACCACTGTACTGATAAATACAGTATGTTATTAAGCAATACGTTTATGAAAATACAGTTATATGGTGCAAAGAAAGTTTGTCATCTATGACAAAAACTTGTCAACTAGAGGAATACTTACAGAGCAGAACCAATAATCTGATTACACACAAGGAAAAGAGAGAAAACAAACAAGAATTAATATCTCAGTCCAATATCGCTCTGTACGAGTTAACGTGCTGATGAACTGTATTCAGGAGAAATGATTACATTAATATTTAGCGAGAATATTATTTCATGGCCTAAATGACGGCATAACGTTAGGCCAATGAGTCCTCTCTCCACTCTTTCACTCTCTCTCCCCGTGCATGCGCCAGTTTGTGTGTGTGAGACACAAAGCGTAACGTTACAAAGTAATAATTGTACTATCTGTTATTTTTAGGTCACGTTAACATGATAGCAATATGACCGTAGCTTTATAAATATACAAATCACATGTAACGGCTATGTAAATATATGGTTTGCCGTCTGAACTGTCAGGGCGCAGTGTTTGTTTATTAATAATGGCATAATCATATGTAACGAGGTTTAATAAGAGTGTGTAACTTGTGTATTGTATTTACGCTACATGAATCCTCGTTTACGTCGCTTTTTAAATCTTTAAAA
Organism: Gobio occitaniae; assembly: GCA_033150135.1. Lineage (NCBI taxonomy): Eukaryota > Metazoa > Chordata > Actinopteri > Cypriniformes > Gobionidae > Gobio > Gobio occitaniae. The sequence goes on from JARQWZ010003823.1 coordinate 26,880, forward strand.
CACAATCATGACTGACTCAGCCCCCTGGCCATATGACTAACGTTAGCTCGTTTGTAGTTCGCAAAAATAGCAACTGTAAACACCAATAAAACAAATTAACACCAAAATGGACGTAAAACAATTCAAGGTAATAGAATTCAAGCCGTTTTAAAGTATATATTACCTCAGAGATTAACAGAAAATGGCCTAGTTGACCGTTATAACCGTTAGTCGTTTAAACTTTAAACGGCAGGAGGAGAGTATAACATTAATCAGATAAACCACTAAAATGAGAGAGTGTAGTTTAATATAAATTAATTTGTTACCATTTTGGCCTGTTTCTCTAATTATAATAGGAAACTCACATATTAATATGGAAACTTAAAAAGCTTAACTGTTACCTGTTTGGAGCAGAGTTTGACGGTCCCAGTCGAATCCGGAATGACAGCTGAGCTCATTAGCGGTGCAGTTCCAGCAGTCTCATTGGTTAGAATTGATCACGTGATGACGCCATCTAGCGTATTACTTATATGTAATTTCTTTTCTGTTTTTTTTTGTTGCCATTTCAGAAATGTAATAGGATTTAAAAATATAAAATTCATCAGTGATGTTTTTATTATAATAAAAAATAAAATAAAAATAATGTATATAAAAATATAAATGTAAACATATAACAAATAATGTTATAAATAACCACTGATGAATGCCAACGATAATAATGAACAAATCAGTGAATGATCAACCATTTGCATTGTTTTATTGTGACAAATATGTTTCTTTAATTTAATTAATTTAATTTAAATATGATTTAATAAATACAGTAAACAAAAATTAATCATGGACTTCATAGAAAGTTTTGCATTACAGGATACAATTTATAGTATTATAATAATTTAGTGTTATTTATGAATGTATTATTATAAGTGCTGTGATTTATTGAAATCTAATGGTCTAATGGAGTTTAAACTACTGTAATATGGTCCCTCTGACTTTATCAGTCTGTCTGGGAACAGCTGCAATGGAGGGTTCCCTTATGGTGGCCCCACAGTGGAAAACTACTGGTTGCCCACAGTAAACCCTCATTGGGGCTCAAAACTGCAAAACTGCATGGGCTAACCCACTGGGGACCCGTGTGGGTTTTCTGTGGGCAAGACCACAGGGGGTTGCCCACACTAAACCCTCATTGGGGCCCAAACAGGCAAATCCACTCTGGGCCCCGCAAGGGCTAACCCACTGGGGGCCTGTATGGGTTTTCTGTGGGCAAGCCCACAGTGGGTTGCCCACACTAAACCCTCATTGGGGGGCAAATCCACTCTGGGCCCCGCAAGGGCTAACCCACTTGGGGCCTGTGTGGGTTTTCTGTGGGCAAGCCCATTGTGGGTTGCCCACACTAAACCCTCATTGGGGCCCAAACGGGCAAATCCACTCTGGGCCCCGCAAGGGCTAAACCACTGTGGGCCCGTATGGGTTTTCTGTGGGCTAGCCCACAGTGGGTTGCCCACACTAAACCCTCATTGGGGACCAAATGGGCAAATCCACTATGGGCCCCACAAGGGCTAACCCACTAGGGGCCCGTGTGGGTTTTCTGTGGGCAAGCCCACAGTGGGTTGCCCACACTAAACCCTCATTGGGGCCCAAACGGGCAAATCCACTATGGGCCCCGCAAGGGCTAACCCACTAGGGGCCCGTGTGGGTTTTCTGTGGGCAAGCCCACAGTGGGTTGCCCACACTAAACCCTCACTGGGGCCCAAACGGGCAAATCCACTATGGGCCCCGCAAGGGTTAACCCACTGGGGGCCCGTGGGGGTTTTCTGTGGGCACGCCCAACTGTGGGCTTGCCCACACTAAACCTTCATTGGGGCCCAAACGGGCAAATCCGCTGTGGGCCCCCCATGGGCTAACCCACTGGGGGCCGGTGGGGGTTTTCTGTGGGCACGCCCAACTGTGGGCTTGCCCACAGTAATCCCACATGGGCCCCCAAAGGGTTTGCCCTTGCCCACACTGTCCCACAGAAAACCCACACTTACCCACAGTGAGCCCACACTTGCGTGTTTGCTGGGTTGGAGCTAAACTCTGCAGGACAGTGGCCCTCCAGGACCGACTTTGGACATCCCTGCTTAAGATGAACATAAGATTTGTGATAGTCCTGGTGTGGCTTCACAAGTCACATCCAACCTCGCTCCCAGAACAAGAGGTTCCTCAAGCAACCAGTACAGAGATGTTGTTTCTTGTTTTTTAAGTAGCTACATTAAGAAGTCCTTTGTAGAATTGGATCGATGACGCTGTATTAAACTGTAGTTTACTGAAGTCCATTAAAAAGAGTACAGAGTTCAAGTTCAATCCACTCACATAATAAAGACTGATATCAGCTACTTTCCTCCAGACCAAATCCACTGGTCCTGTCAATATCTCTGTAAAGCCACTCTTCTTCTGGCCAGATGAATAAGTCCTTGTCCGTCCTTCTCCGTGGGCAGAAAAAGTATATACTCTGGGGCTATCCAGTGAAATCCATTCCAGAAAAAGTCTACTATAATGGCTTGTAATTTTGCCAAAAGTATGCCAGGAGGATCAACATAAGTCAGTCGGTGCCATAACATTGTCATATAGAGGGAGAGTTATAGTTGCAACATTTTCGGTAAAATCCACTTCCATTTTTCTAGTTTTCCTTTTCCTTTTTCTAAAACACCTGGGCAGGACAGTCCTCCTGGTAAACCACCATTTATTTTCAGCACACTCTCAATGTCCTGATACAAGACCCTGATCATGGCAATAAACCCTGAGCTCCTCCTGCGTACGCCAGAGATAGCTGTGCTCAACTCGCTCAAACGCCTTTTCCTGATCTATGGAAATAAGACTAGTATTTAAAAAAATGTAATCAAAAATGGACTTATTAGGCACACAGTATGTCTGATCATGATGAATGACCAGACCAACCGCCTCCCTCAGCCTTATTGCCAAAACCTTAGATAAAAGTTTTAAATCAGAACATAGAAGTGAAACAGGTCGCCAATTCTTTATCTCTTTCAAATCTCCCTTCTTTGGCAGAAGAGTTATGACTGCCCTTCTGCAGCTCAACGGTAGCAACCCATCAGCCAGACTCATTGAGTACTGCAAGCAAGTCATCCCCTATCACTGGCCAAAAAGACAAGTCAATGGGGAGACCATCCATTCCAGGTGCCCTGCACCATTTCATGCTCTGCAGTGCAATCTGAAATTGTCCTGTGGAAATGGGCTTCTGAAGTTCAGAACTATCTTCATCCGGCACTTTCGGCAACCCAGTATAAAACTAATTGGCTGACTCATCTACTTCTGGACTCTCACTCGTATACAACTCTGAATAGAACCTCTGTCCCCTTACATCCAGGCCAGCCCGCACCACCCCTTCTGCCCCCTGGCTGTCTGATGTTCTCCGTGAACATCGCTCTGGACTCCGGGCGGCAGAGAGGAAGTGGCGCAAAACTAAAAACGCTACTGACCTAACCCTGTATCAGTCTCTTCTTGCTTCATTCTCTACTAATGTCTCCACTGCTAAAACTACATACTACCACAACAAAATCAACAACTGCTCTGACTCTCGTGCACTTTACAAAACATTCTCTTCGCTCCTTTGTCCTCCTCCTCCCCCTCCTTCATCAACTCTTACAGCTGATGACTTTGCATCATTTTTCACAAACAAAACCTCCTCCATCAGCAGTCAATTCTCCACACCACAAACTGACATGCACATCTCAACAACCATCACACACACGCTCCCCTCCTTCTCTCTGCTCTCTGAAGCAGATGTCTCCAAACTCATCCTATCCAATCATCCCACTACCTGTCCGCTTGATCCTATCCCCACCCACCTCCTTCAGGCCATCTCTTCTTCTGTTACTCCTGCACTCACTCACATTGTCAACACCTCTCTTCACACCGGGACTTTCCCCACAGCATTTAAGCAGGCTCGGGTAACCCCACTGCTTAAGAAACCCTCTCTAAACCCAGCACTTTTAGAAAACTACAGACCGGTATCCCTTCTTCCTTTCATTGCAAAGACACTTGAGCGAGTGGTGTTTAACCAGCTCTCTACGTTTCTTGAACAGAACAACCTCCTGGACATCAACCAATCCGGCTTCAAAAGCGGGCACTCAACTGAGACTGCCCTGCTCTCGGTTACGGAGGCACTCAGACAGGCAAGAGCAGCTTCCAAATCCACAGTACTTATCTTACTGGATTTGTCTGCTGCTTTTGACACAGTTAACCACCAGATCCTCCTGTCAACTCTCATGAAGATGGGCATCTCAGGAACCGCTCTCCAGTGGTTCAAGTCTTACCTCTCAGGTAGGTCCTTCAGGGTGTCATGGAGAGGTGAAGTGTCTAAGTCACATCATCTAGCTACTGGAGTTCCCCAGGGCTCAGTGCTTGGACCACTTCTCTTCTCCATCTACATGTCATCACTGGGATTGGTCATTCAGAAACATGGCTTTTCCTATCACTGCTATGCCGACGACACTCAACTCTACTTCTCATTTCAACCAGATGATCCATCGGTTGGTGTTCGTATCGCTGCCTGCCTAAAAGACATTTCTGCCTGGATGAAGGAACATCACCTTCAACTTAACCTTGCAAAGACAGAACTTCTTGTTGTCTCTGCCAACCCAGCACTTCACCACAATCTCTCCATTCAGCTAGGTTCATCAACCATAACTCCGTCCAGGACAGCCAGGAACCTTGGAGTTGTGATTGATGATCAGCTAAAATTCACTGACCACATTACTGCAACAACCCGATCCTGTAGATTTGCATTATACAACATTAGGAAGATTAGACCCTTCCTATCTGAGCTGACCACACAACTACTGGTCCAAGCTCTTGTTCTCTCCAGACTGGACTACTGTAATGCTCTTCTAGCGGGCCTTCCGGCATGCACTATCAAACCCTTGCAACTGATCCAGAATGCAGCGGCGAGGTTGGTCTTTAATGAGCCGAAGAGAGCGCACGTCACGCCTCTCTTCATCAGTCTGCACTGGCTGCCAATAGCTGCTCGCATCAAATTCAAGGCACTGGTGCTCGCCTTCAAAGCAACCACTGGCTCTGCACCAATATACCTAAACTCTCTCGTTCAGACTTACACACCCTCCAGGAACTTACGTTCTGCTAGTGAACGACGCCTTGTGGTGCCATACCAGAGAGGCATGAAATCGCTCTCACGGAGCTTTTCCTGGGCTGTTCCCACCTGGTGGAATGACCTGCCTATCTCAATTCGTGCAGCCGAGTCTGTAACCATTTTCAAAAAACACCTAAAGACACATCTCTTCCAGCAGCACCTGACCAATCAAGAATAGCACTTATCATTCTATTCATTTTCTGTCTGTCTAATTTATTTAAAAAAAAATAAATAAATAAATAAAAAAAAAAACTGTCCTGTGTGTTCTGAGCTAGATTAACTGAGACTTGCTACAGCACTTGCATACTGTTGCCCTTGACTGTTCTAGTTGCTTCTTTTGCTCTCATTTGTAAGTCGCTTTGGATAAAAGCGTCTGCTAAATGACTAAATGTAAATGTAAATGTAAATGTAGAAAGAAGCAGCCCTTTTCCTAATTTCATTGGGCTCTGTTATGTCATTTCCAGTTCGAGTATAACGAATTAATAAATCGACTTTGCCCATTCTTTTTTTTCTAGACCAAAGAACTTAGTCGGGCCATCCATCTGCTCAACACTGAAATCGAGCGCGGACCAATGCACCCTGTGGTTTATTACCCAATAGTTCATCTAAAGCCGCGTTTCCACCGCAGGAACTTTACCCCGGAACCAGGAACTTTGGGGGGGAACTCGGTGTGTTTCGACCGCAGGAACCAGGGTCTAAATGAAGTTCCGGGTAAATATTTCCCCCTCCAAACGGCCCTGCTTGCGAGGTGGGACTTTTCAAAAGTTCGCAAACTTTCGGGGGTGGGACTTGGGCGCTGAACATGCTGATTGGTTGAGCTCTCGCAGCTATTTTTTTTTTCCACCACCATATTTACAAGTCTTTTGCGAGGTGGGTTCCGTGGGTTTTGCGTTCAGTAAATATTTTTTTTGCAACAATGGAGTTCAACAAAAAATTCGACCGATGGACCGACGACGAGGTTCAGGCTTTATTGAGCATATATGCGGAGGAGGACATCCAGCGGGAACTGGAAACGGCAATGAAAAGGTATACCTGAAGATATCGACTCGGTTCCAGTCACACTGGAAAACAGTGCAGAGAGAAGTTGAAGAAATTAAGACAAGATTACAAGAAATTAAAGGATCATAACAACCGGAGCGGTTCCGACCGGCGTATCAACAAGTGGTATGACCGCCTGTACGCGTTGCTGGGACACAGACCGTCCTTTTCTAGGGCAGCGGTAACGAAAGACTTGGCTAGTGCGTTGTTGGAAACCATCCCGGAATCCGAGTGGGTTGAAGGTAAATATATCATCTTGGTATCATCTATTAAACTCGTTGCAGTGTTTAAACACGTTGCAGTAACTTTTTTCAACGTGCTTTTCCAGACGTAACGAGTGGCCCTGATGAATCGCAGGCAACGGAGACCAGCGTGTTTTCCCCCGCGGTCACCAGTACGTTATAAAGCTGACAAAAATGTGTATATATTTAAAAACTGATGTGTAATCCTTAATGGTTTTGTTGTTTTTAATTGTAAACTTAAATTGCCCATGATAAAAATTGCACACTGGGCATTGTTCAAGCTGGGCAAACAATTGTTCATTATTTGTAGTGAAAACACTTTAAATAATTAATTGATGGTTTCTATTGTTTCATGGTTGCCTTGTATATTAATTTCCATGTGTTTCTGTGCAATTTTTCTACTTAGAGAAAAGGAAAAGGGACTGTGACTTTCTTGATGCACTGAGGGACATGGAGGATGCTAACCGGGCCGTCCTGCAGCATGGACAAGAACAGCAAGACCAATATATTCAGCTGTTACTGGAGAGCCAGGCCGAGGAGAGATGAGGAGGCAAGAGCTGGCATTCCACCAGTCAGAAGCGGAAGAAAGCAGACGGCAGCAGAGGGACTTTCAGACCGGGTTTCTGTCTGTTCTTGGGACAGTTTGTCCAGTCGTTCAAGAAGTAGCCACAATGACCAGCCGCTTGAATGAAGCATTTGCTCTACCACTCTTGTACTTTATTTATTGTACGTGTTGGCACAGCTCTTGGAAAGGTTACTGAAAAATACACTTTTTTTTATTGTTGTTTTCACATTTTATATTTTCATTTTATTGTTCTAGTAATTTATTTGTCTTTGCACACTTTTATTTTAATTTTGTAAGAACTAATCTGTCTAAAATAAAGTAAAATGTGTAAAATGTCACTGTGTCTTTAATTTCCACATTCTAACTATATAACCACATTCTAATTGTATTCATATAGTGTAGGAAGCAAATAAAAGGGCTGCTGCTCGCAAGTCTTTCTGAATATGCACATAAACATATCTAGAAAACCAAAATATTATATTTTTAAATGTATAACTATGTGAATGTAGTATAATAACTTATAACCACAACTTAAGTGAAGCCATAAGTGTGGTCCTGCTTCATTTCAAATTTGAGGAAGAAGTCTCTAAAATTATGCATTTAATGAAGCATATTGTAATACTAGTCATGTGATTTTTTTTTTTTTTTTTGTGAATGTTAAGAGATGTTATTGTGATAAAAAATAAAATACTTGCAGTCTAGTACCTAATCTTTCAACTGCTTAATTCAGTCTATTGTTTTCATTCAATTAACTTTTCACACATCTGTCATGACTGAAACCTCATTATCCTTTTATAGAAAATGTTTTGTTTTGGAATTGAGCTATTACAACACATTCAGATTTTGGATTGCCCATCATCCCATTTTGCATTAAAATGGTCAAACCAGGTGAAAGTGCACGTTTAAATAAACAGTGTTGGTAATGTGTGTACATAATCAGCAAAAGCAGCGCTGCTTGCATCACCTACACTTGTTATTGTTGCAGACAGTATCGCGCAAAAGTGATTACTGTCCGTCGGTGACTGGGAGAAGCAGTCGCGCGCATTCCCACGTCACCGGACTAATTTGCCTAATCTCCCCGGTACTTTAGACCGCGGTGGAAACGCAGATTGTAGCAGGTCTGGGGGAGAAAAAGTTCCTGGGAAAAAAGTTCCTGGTACAAATAGTTCCGGGTAATTTCGGTGGAAACGCGGCTTATAATCTTCTTTTTGGATTTGAGGAACTCAGTACGCCCTTGATTTCCTGTAGAGTCCATTGAATTTTGTAGTTCCACTATTTCAATCTCTATGTCTCTCATTGACCTGGAAATGTCTCTAGAGACATTGAAAGTGTGCTGACAGTTGCTGTATCTCTATTTTGCCATAATCCCACCACTGTCGTAGCAATCTATATTCATGTTTCCTTAACCTAAACTTTTTCCAAAAATGTTTAAATGTCTCAATGTAAAACTTATTTTGCAACAATGAGATATTAACCCTTAGAACCCGAAAAATGCACCCGTGCGTTTTGCTTGATTTTTCATTATGACCATGTAAAACAACTTAAAATACTCCGTCATTTTTGGCCTCACAGACATGAACAGTCTTTACAAAGCTTAAAGTGTCTATTTTTTTTAAAGGGCATATTGCAGGTTACATTTTTTTCAAGATTAATATATAACCTTAATATATGTAATGCAGGATTTAAAATGTATTAAAAAGAGCACGAATTTAGTAGATAAAGTGGTTAAAATACCATTTAAATATGAATCCTGCTGCAACATAAAATGTCATAGACGTAAGACTGTTTAGACAAGATTTATTTGGCCTGTTTTGGACAGAATATGAAGTGTTTATTGTCAAATAGTCTATAGTGTCACATCAATAAAGGTTTTATTCACAAATTTCTGTTCAGATGCTATAAATATATTACCAATCAAAAATGTTGTGTTCAGTTGTAAAATGTATGATTATTCCTAGTGATGTATCTGTTACTTCCACTGTCAATCACTAGAAATTAATGTGATTTACAGCCACTCCATGGTCTTCTATAAATTTGTTGCATAATTTTAATTATCATGCATTAAAATACTAGATATACTGTCATTCATTTAAGTATGCCTACTGTTATTTTAGCGTAATTATGAAGACTGCTGTTCATATTGCTGTCAGAGGTTTGACAAATACATACAGTATATTATTGCAGTTGTTGAGATTATAAGAAATGGTGGATGAAGTTGCAACGGTGGTTTCATTTAAGTCTGTGACAAGGTCAATATGTAGTATATACTGCATGTCTGTGTGGCATTTGACACATCAAGCTTTCAGCATTTTTACTAATTCTTTGGATGAGTAAGGTAAAGGGGAGATGTCCAGTGTTTTGAATTGGCATTATGTAAAAAACAGCCTTTTCCTCCAACCGTTTTAATGAGGTAGGAACCTGTGTTTCCTTCAGCTTCCGGAGCAACCACATTCAGCTTTCGCTGAACAATCCAATGTACGGATGTTTAAAGCTGAAGTCACAATGAAACAATCAAAAGTTATCATACCAACAGCTTTATATAGCATCCAGGCTCCCTCCAATGATTCCATTTTTTAATATGTCTAACAATTTAGATATCTGGTGGTATTTAAAAACCCAAACTAAAGACAAGACTTGCTTGATAAGAAAAATCACACTATTAAATATAGTGAAACATATTATAAATAGTGAGCCTAATTAAGCTTTATTAATACATTTTGTATGGCCTGGTTTCACAGACAGGGCTATACAAAAAAATAAAAAACAAACAGGTTTTATAAAAATGCCCTAGAAAGCTACATTATTGCTGTGCATCTTGAGACAAAACAACAGCACCAACATATTTGTCACAACTCACACACAGGAACCAGTAAGATCCATTTGCAGTATCTTTTAGGGTAATCCATACTCACAAAACCAGTCCAGGCAAGGGTAAAACTCCAAATAATCAATCCCAACACAAGAAAACAGCAAACCAGACATATTTTTAGAGAGAGAGCGAGAGCGAGAGAGAGAGAGAGAATAATATATACACACAGATACTAGGTGACGGGAAACAGCTGTGTGCAATGATCAATGAGTAACAGAACAGGATGATGGGAAATGTAGTTTAGGAGTGAATGACACCGTGGGGGAGGAGGACCTCTAGTGGTTACCCGGGGAAACCCTGTGCTCCTCCCAGGCACGCAGGACTGCCGCCACGAAGAACCCCATCACAGCCCTCCAGGCCGTGTCAGGACTCAGGATCACCGCACTCAGGACCACCGGAACAGTCATGGAGGGAGTCTTCCTTCTCCTCCTCCGTTTAGGAACCACCAGAACAACAGCGGGCTGTTCAGGGACATTAGGAAGGCAGAAATCTTCCTTCTCCCCCGCTGTTTTCGAGAGCGAGACGACACTGCTGTCTCTTTGGAATTCACAGGGAGCCTAGTGGTCTCCTCAGTGATTTGAGCCCGCAATGCAAAACACTCAAATGTTCATACGAGGCGGAACTTCTCCAGACTGAGCATGCCTCCTCCTCTCCCTCTCGGTGGCTGGGGAAGAGACATGAAAACCCACACTGCTGGACCTATACATGAGGGAGTCCTTCTGTCACGACTCACACACAGGAACCAGTAAGATCCATTTGCAGTATCTTTATTAGGGTAATCTGTACTCACAAAACCAGCCCAGGCAAGGGTAAAACTCCAAATAGTCAATCCAAACACAAGAACGAACACAAGAACGAACACAAGAACGAACACAAGAACGAACACAAGAACGAACACAAGAACGAACACAAGAACGAACACAAGAACGAACACAAGAACGAACACAAGAACGAACACAAGAACGAACACAAGAACGAACACAAGAACGAACACAAGAACGAACACAAGAACGAACACAAGAACGAACACAAGAACGAACACAGTGACATGACATATAGCAAGGACTCCCTGACAACACTGAACCAAACAGGGTATATATACACACAGAGACTAACAAGGTGACGGGAAACAGCTGTGTGCAATGATCAATCAGTGACAGAACAGGATGATGGGAAATGTAGTTTAGGAGTGAATGACACCGTGGGGGAGGAGGACCTCTAGTGGTTACCTGGGGAAACACAAACCCGACACTGTGACAATTTTAAGATATCTCTGTGAAAGTAATTTTTAGTTAAAACAGCTCAAACATGCATTTAGTCTGTCTGTGAAACCAGGGGTAAATATCTCAACTATGCCAGCTTTTAGGTAAATGAACAGTAATTTCAAGAGTCACTTTATATGTAGAACTTGAAGTGCAAGACCTCGGAGTGATCAGCATCCTCTGGGATGGCAACAGTCCTCCGTCCTAGTCCAGCCTGTAGAAGTATCAACTCATCAGAGGCTTTTGGGGTCCGTTCAACACTTTTATTTAGCAGGAAAAACTGGATTGGCGTTGACCTGGCAGGCCTTTTTTTAGGAGTTGGGATAAAGCCTTTTTGTGCCTTGAAAAGACCAGGGAATGCGCTCTGATGTGTTAATCATGTATTAAATCAGTCTTGAGCATAATCCCAAAAGAGTCAAACCATCTATTACAAAAAGTTGTAACTTCTAAATGTTTAGGACATTATGATGAAATGTAGGCCTATATGCGTTATACTACTTGAGGATTGCCACTATATGCATGTTATGCTTCCTACCAGTACTTTCTTATGTATACTATAAAATTGGCTTATCTGAGAGATCCAAACCTGGCCATCCTCTGGTCCACTGAATTTCCTGATGCAACACCACTAAGGGTGCGCTGCGGCCTCACTGCAGACTGCACCCTGTTGCCAGGGCTTGCCTGACCCTGTAGCTGCGTTGCATGCTGCCTCCTGCCTGCTCTCTCTGAACCTGCCCTTCATCTGTTGAAATGATTCAAAACTGTATACAAAACCTAAGCCTCTGTGACTATGCTACTCAAAGCAATATTATTATGGTCAATTATAGCTATTGCATTTCAATGTAAGCCAGGTATGCAGTGTTTAATTCAATAAAATGCAGCACAACACAATCAACTTACCCATCCGTGACGGTGAGGATGACTGCGTAAAAGGGACACAACATGCCTGGCAGCGTTCTGCAACTCAGCCTAATGTATATGAAAAGCATTATTAGGCCTGACTGATAGACAGGCCTACTGTCTACTAAAAATACTGGCAACAGGATGTTTTATCATAGTTTATTAGCTTTAAGATAAAGAATATATGCACTAAATTAGAAAATATTTCAGATATATTTATTTTTACACATAGAAAAAGTTTATAGTTGTGGGGTTAGCTTCAAGCTAGTTAAACAGCTACACGGAATGCTGAATAGAAAATTGTGTAGTATAGTGTAAAGTAAGCATACAAAACTTAGCGGCTGCGTTCGAAACCGCATACTCATTGAGTAGGTACTCATTTTCAAAAGTACTTACTTAATGAGCATTAAAAGAGTAGGTACTATATTGCCTGATTCTGTTAAGTATGAATGAGATCAGCACTTTATGCGCCATGTTGACGTTATCATGTGACTTACGACGTTAACACAAGCAATAACTTGAAAGATATGAGTGACAGGTTTAATTCATCGATCTATAGATATCTTAATTTTGATTAAACTTGCTAATTTTGTGGTTTTGTTGAAGAAACAGCTGCCCATTTATTTTGTGATTAGTATAAGCAATACATTTTAACCCTACTAATGACCCACAGTTTTATCCTTGCGAAAACCCAAAATCGTGATCTCTTGAATATGTTGTTTAATTTCTTTATTTTATATGCAAACAATTTCATCCACAAGCAAAATTGGCCTAAATCTCCTTTATATTTTCCTTTTTCTCCTGTTTCATCCCTCAAGCTTATGAAATAACATTTTTATTGCATTATGATGAATTATTCAAAGATATCTAACCTTATTATTGTTTTTTTCTTTGTATATAATGTATGCAAACCCATGATATTTGTTTTACAATCATGTAATAATAAAATAAAAGATATGAGTGACAGGTGCAGTGAGAGCTCAAAGCATCAGTAACTCCACAGCCCGACCTGTGACCTTTCCCTCAATGTCTGCACAGAGACGTCTTTCAGCTGCTCGAGGAGCTCACCTTTGGAGAAAACTGTTGATTTTATACTCGAAAAATGTAAGTATCACTATTCAAAATTAAGATTACCCCAGAATGAACTACATTGCTAGCCCACTAAAACACTTACAATAATAATGACAAATGCTGACCAATACTTAATTATATTACTTTTTAAAAAAAAATTATATCGTTTTAGTAAAACAAGCAAAATACAATTTGTTGTCATATGACATAGCGATGCATGAATACACACTAGAACAAATGCAGCCGCTGTGAATAGCCTACATATCAACTTTCAGTCAAGCAATGAATTAATGCATGAGTTAATAAAATATTTTATTTACTGACAACAATAGGAAACATGAATTAATGAGTAAAAGAATGAATAAAAATAAACATCACAATAAATGAATAAAAGTCAACAACACATAGAACAATACATTTGAATAAAGCTTTGTTTCAACAAACTATCACGCATTTACAGGCGGTGAACCCCACATCTGCTGCCATCTCAACACAGCTGTGCCAGTTCTGCGGCTTTATATTGATGAAGCAGTTGACCACCGTGAACACCTTCGCCTGTCCTAGCCGTCCATCATGTCCCTCCTGATTCCCACAACCCCGAAGCAAGAGAGTGAGAACATGTGCGGGACAATCTGACTGCTGATGTCTGCTCCAAACATCCGTGTGCCTGCTCTCCATCAGCATGACTACTTAAAACCTTTTAAAATTCATGTGTCAGCATCCCATTTCTTGCCATATTTAATGTAATATTTTTACAATTACATGCTATTTGTATTGTAGCTTTATGACTTTTGTGGTGTAGTGGACTAAACACTGAACTGATAAGCAGAAGGTTTCTGCTTCGACCTCCGCAGCGTCTCCACCAGTGTGTCCTTGAGCGAGACTCAACCACAGAAGCTCTGCAGCAAATGCACAGACATCAAGAATCAGAAAAGTGCTGAAATAACTCTGTTTGAAATTAAAATAAAATACAACTTAAGATTTAAATTGATGTTTTATTCATTTCTGTAGTATACTCAAAGCCTTTGATGACAGCCTTGCTTCATCACCCTCTCTCCAGTCTCCACCAGATACACACACACACACACACACACACACACACACACACACACACGTGCTCTTCTGCCCCTGTAACATCAGACCACATTCACGTTTCCTGGATCTTAAACCTTGATGAAAGCATAAAAGGTTTATGAGCTCAATACTGCATTTAATGTTGATTTGCTGATGTGTTAATGTTCCTCAATTCATCAACAGTACTAATGGACAAATAAAAAAGATAACTTATGTTTAGTTACTTTATGTAGGTTTATTAACATTACTGACGTTCATGTAAAGTTAACAGTGTTGACAACAGAACTCTACATTACAGCACACACACACACACACACACACATCACTCTGATCAGATGTCTATTTCATGCTGTGATGTGCTCATCTGTTACTTATCGAAAATGTTCCAGTCAGATGTTAAATAAACATTTAGTAAGCATCTTTATCTTTAAGATGTATATGGTTTATGTAAATCCTCTTTGGAGACGTGTGTGTGTTACAGGAGCTCATAATACATAATAAAACGTGTTTTACAGGCCAATCAAAACTACACTATACTGTCTGTCGTCTTTACACCTTCAACAATTCAACAGTTTACTCTACAGTAGCTCAACAAATGCCATTTTAACACAAGGAACCGTGATTGTGGTTTGTAATACATTCGATTGGATTTTCTCCGCCTGACATATCCTTTCCTGTGGCCTCATGGGAAGGCAGGGATAGAAAACTATCCGACGATGGGTGCTTCACAATCTGGGTGGAATCAGTAGGCCATCCGGGAACTTCTCGCTTACTCTTCTATAATTACTGAGGTTTCGAACACACTACTCCTTTCACGTACTGTTTTCTTCTACTATATAGTAGGTAAGTAGGCATATTCGAACGCAACAGTAGTATACGCACGACCGAATCTCGCGAGAAATAGTCCAAAACCCCGGTAGTTCTCGCCTACTCTTTTATAAATACAAAGGATTTGGACATACTATTCGCTACCCTACTGCTTTTTACATACTATATAGTAGGGAAGTATGCGGTTTCGAACGCAGCCTCAGTTTGTCATGTTCTGTCAGGTTTCCTGGTCTTGTCATGTGATTTCCCATGCCCTCATGTGATCTTGTCGTGTTCTGTCATTGGTTCATTGGTTAATCACTGTTCACAGGTGTCACTTGTCTTGTCATTAGTCTGTGTGTATTTAAGCCCTCATGTTTGCCATGTGTCTTTGTCTGTTATTGTATATGTAACCGCTGATGGTGAGTTTTGTTATAGTGAAATCTCTTTATAGTTTGTTTTGCCAAGTCCTTGTTATATGTTTTGTTTGGAATAAACTGCACATGGGTTCTGAAGCTTTCCTCCAGTGGAGTAATGTTACAGAATAACAGACCGCCAACCATGAACCCAGCAGTCGCCTTATTGCTTCGCCTCCGTCAAGGACCGCGTTCCATTGCGGACTACGTCTAGGAACTCTGTGAACTTTGTCACTGCGTGGATTTTAACAATGTGGCTCTAAAGGACATTTTTAGATTTGGACTAAATGAACCCATTCGATCCCAGTTGCCTGGGGGAAAGATTCATTGGTCACTGGCCCAGTATATTGACCAGGCGCTACTGTCGGGTGGCTCTGCTTTCACTGTGGGAGTTTTGGAGGAGCCCCAAAATCCTATAGTACCCTCCCCATCATCGAGTCCAGCAACGCCACCTGTCCTGAGTCCAGCTATCACGTCCCGTGGGCTGGAGCCGGCTCGTGGAGTAACACATACAGACAGGAGCTAAAAGTCTTCATGACACCCTGTCAAAATAAAAGTTTATCAGAAATAACAGAAATAGAGGCTATTACTATTAATCTGATTAATAGTGATAAATAAGAATACCGTTTATTAAAACACACAAACTGAAAGTGAACACAAATATGAAAGGTCTTCATTGAAATGACAGAAATTGCACACAGTAAAACACACTTATTATTACTTTTTTTTTATTACATTTTAAACTAAATTGTTAGCTTTATGAACTGATTTGATTTCTTAATACATTTTTAGTTGTGCTAGCCTATAATACACATTCCCTCTACAGCAAAATAAGCCATAATAAAGGTCCAGTGAAAAAGCGTGATATACCATGAAACCGCCAGAAAAAAAAAAAAAAACATGATTAAAGATTTTTAGTCAAACCGCCCAGCGCTAATAGACAATGAGTGTTTTCTGTTTAAAAATAAATATAACATAGGCCTCTGTGAATACATTAAGACAATGGTAACATGTCATGTAGTACCTCTTTTGAAATCCTCGGCCTGTGCTCCGTTTGAATCTTGTTTGAATCTTGAAATACAGAAAAATAATAATTATAACTAGATAAAAATGTTTGAAGGCAAACTTTAAGTTGGCTTGAAAAAGCCTAGCCAGAAAGTTAAGAGTTTTTAAAAGCTTGTAGTTTGAAGCTTTTCAGTTTGAAATAGTTTAACTTTTAGTTTTGTAGTTTTAAAAGATAGATAGATAGTCTTACAAATATATAAACACTACGATCAGTTTTAAGTGTGCAATTGTATATCGACATGAAATATCAATTCAAAATCACCTACGTGCATTATAGCTGCATATTTATACTCGAAAACGCTTTGACACGCTACCACGGCAGATGACACCTAAGGGAACGTCTGCCAATTCCACCAAGTGGTTGAAACGTATAATTTTTATTAATTAAAATTACTTTTAACATTTAAAAACGGACATGTTAAAATTCCACAGCTTGATTGTATTGGTAAAACTGACTCAGTAACGCCAACACAACATTGGAAATTGAACATTAAAAAAGTAATTTTAAACATTCATCAAACATTTGAGAGCACCTGGGATGTGAATGGCACGAAGCGACCTTAGATGCTTCTGACTCCAAGGGAGGAGGTGGCGGGCGAGTTGGAGCATGCGACGGGAGCGTAGACCACCCTGACGGTTGATGTACGCAACGGCCGCAGTGCTGTCCGTATGGACCAGTACATGTTTACCACATAACGGCCCATTGAGGTGGCGCAGTGCAAGATATACCACAAGCATCCATCCATCCATCCATCCATCCATCTTCTTCCGCTTATCCGGGGCCGGGTCGCGGGGGCAGCAGTCTAAGCAGAGATGCCCAGACTTCCCTCTCCCTAGACACTTCCTCTAGCTCTTCCGGGGGGACACCGAGGCGTTCCAAGGCCAGCCGGGAGACATAGTCCCTCCAGCGTGTCCTTGGTCTTCCCCGGGGCCTCCTCCCGGTTGGACATGCCCGAAACACCTTCCCGGGAAGGCGTTCAGGAGGCATCCGGAACAGATGCCCGAGCCACCTCAGCTGTCCCCTCTCGATGTGGAGGAGCAGCGGCTCTACTCCGAGTTCCTCCCGAGTGACTGAGCTTCTCACCCTATCTCTAAGGGAGCGCCCAGCCACCCTGCGGAGAAAGCTCATTTCGGCCGCCTGTATCCGGGATCTTGTCCTTTCGGTCATGACCCAAAGCTCATGACCATAGGTGAGAGTAGGAACGTAGATTGACCGGTAAATCGAGAGCTTTGCCTTACGGCTTAGCTCTTTCTTCACCACGACAGACCGGTACATCAACCGCATTACTGCAGAAGCTGCACCGATCCGTCTGTCAATCTCCCGTTCCATCCTCCCCTCACTCGTGAACAAGACCCCTAGATACTTGAACTCCTCCACTTGGGGCAGGAACTCTCCACCAACCTGAAGTGGGCAAGCCACCCTTTTCCGACTGAGGACCATGGCCTCGGATTTGGAGGTGCTGATCCCCATCCCAGCCGCTTCACACTCGGCTGCAAACCGTCCCAGTGCATGCTGAAGGTCCTGGTTAGAAGGGGCCAACACGACAACGTCATCCGCAAAGAGCAGAGACGAAACCGTGTGGTCCCCAAACCTGACACCCTCCGGCCCTTGGCTGCGCCTAGAAATTCTGTCCATAAAAATTATGAACAGAACCGGCAACAAAGGGCAGCCCTGCCGGAGTCCAACATGCACCGGGAACAAGTCTGACTTACTGCCGGCAATGCGGACCAAACTCCTGCTTCGGTCATACAGGGACCGGACAGCCCTCAGCAAAGGACCCCGGACCCCATATTCCCCCAGCACCCTCCACAGGACGCCACGAGGGACACAGTCGAATGCCTTCTCCAAATCCACAAAACAAATGTGGACTGGTTGGGCAAACTCCCATGAACCCTCCAGCACCCTGTAGAGGGTATAGAGCTGGTCCAGTGTTCCACGACCAGGACGAAAACCACACTGTTCCTCCTGAATCCGAGGTTCCACTATCGGCCGAATTCTCCTCTCCAGTACCCTGGCATAGACTTTCCCGGGGAGGCTGAGAAGTGTGATCCCCCTATAGTTGGAACACACCCTCCGGTCCCCCTTCTTAAAAAGAGGGACCACCACCCCGGTCTGCCATCCCAGAGGCACTGTCCCCGACCGCCACGCGATGCTGCAGAGGCGTGTCAGCCAAGACAGCCCCACAACATCCAGAGACTTGAGGTACTCAGGGCGGATCTCATCCACCCCCGGTGCCTTGCCACCGAGGAGTTTCTTGACCACCTCGGTGACTTCAGCTTGGGTGATGGACGAGTCCTCCTCTGAGCCCCCAGCCTCTGCTTCTTCAATGGAAGACGTGACGGCGGGATTGAGGAGATCCTCGAAGTATTCCTTCCACCGTCCGACAACATCCCCAGTCGAGGTCAACAGCCGCCCATCGCCACTGTAAACAGCGTTGGTAGGGCACTGCTTCCCCCTTCTGAGGAGCCGGACGGTTTGCCAGAATCTCTTCGAGGCCAGCCGATAGTCCTTTTCCATGGCCTCACCGAACTCCTCCCAGGCCCGAGTTTTTGCCTCCACAACCACCCGGGCTGCAGTCCGTTTAGCCTGCCGGTACCTGTCAGCTGCCTCAGGAGTCCCACAAGCCAGCCAGGCCCGATAGGACTCCTTCTTCAGCTTGACGGCATCCCTTACTTCCGGTGTCCACCACCGGGTTCGGGGATTGACACGAGCTTTAAGAGGATTCCGTTTGAATCTTGTTTGAATCTTGAAATACAGAAAAATAATAATTATAACTAGATAAAAATGTTTGAAGGCAAACTTTAAGTTGGCTTGAAAAAGCCTAGCCAGAAAGTTAAGAGTTTTTAAAAGCTTGTAGTTTGAAGCTTTTCAGTTTGAAATAGTTTAACTTTTAGTTTTGTAGTTTTAAAAGATAGATAGATAGTCTTACAAATATATAAACACTACGATCAGTTTTAAGTGTGCAATTGTATATCGACATGAAATATCAATTCAAAATCACCTACGTGCATTATAGCTGCATATTTATACTCGAAAACGCTTTGACACGCTACCACGGCAGATGACACCTAAGGGAACGTCTGCCAATTCCACCAAGTGGTTGAAACGTATAATTTTTATTAATTAAAATTACTTTTAACATTTAAAAACGGACATGTTAAAATTCCACAGCTTGATTGTATTGGTAAAACTGACTCAGTAACGCCAACACAACATTGGAAATTGAACATTAAAAAAGTAATTTTAAACATTCATCAAACATTTGAGAGCACCTGGGATGTGAATGGCACGAAGCGACCTCAGATGCTTCTGACTCCAAGGGAGGAGGTGGCGGGCGAGTTGGAGCATGCGACGGGAGCGTAGACCACCCTGACGGTTGATGTACGCAACGGCCGCAGTGCTGTCCGTATGGACCAGTACATGTTTACCACATAACGGCCCATTGAGGTGGCGCAGTGCAAGATATACCACAAGCATCCATCCATCCATCCATCCATCCATCTTCTTCCGCTTATCCGGGGCCGGGTCGCGGGGGCAGCAGTCTAAGCAGAGATGCCCAGACTTCCCTCTCCCTAGACACTTCCTCTAGCTCTTCCGGGGGGACACCGAGGCGTTCCAAGGCCAGCCGGGAGACATAGTCCCTCCAGCGTGTCCTTGGTCTTCCCCGGGGCCTCCTCCCGGTTGGACATGCCCGAAACACCTTCCCGGGAAGGCGTTCAGGAGGCATCCGGAACAGATGCCCGAGCCACCTCAGCTGTCCCCTCTCGATGTGGAGGAGCAGCGGCTCTACTCGGAGTTCCTCCCGAGTGACTGAGCTTCTCACCCTATCTCTAAGGGAGCGCCCAGCCACCCTGCGGAGAAAGCTCATTTCGGCCGCCTGTATCCGGGATCTTGTCCTTTCGGTCATGACCCAAAGCTCATGACCATAGGTGAGAGTAGGAACGTAGATTGACCGGTAAATCGAGAGCTTTGCCTTACGGCTTAGCTCTTTCTTCACCACGACAGACCGGTACATCAACCGCATTACTGCAGAAGCTGCACCGATCCGTCTGTCAATCTCCCGTTCCATCCTCCCCTCACTCGTGAACAAGACCCCTAGATACTTGAACTCCTCCACTTGGGGCAGGAACTCTCCACCAACCTGAAGTGGGCAAGCCACCCTTTTCCGACTGAGGACCATGGCCTCGGATTTGGAGGTGCTGATCCCCATCCCAGCCGCTTCACACTCGGCTGCAAACCGTCCCAGTGCATGCTGAAGGTCCTGGTTAGAAGGGGCCAACACGACAACGTCATCCGCAAAGAGCAGAGACGAAACCGTGTGGTCCCCAAACCTGACACCCTCCGGCCCTTGGCTGCGCCTAGAAATTCTGTCCATAAAAATTATGAACAGAACCGGCAACAAAGGGCAGCCCTGCCGGAGTCCAACATGCACCGGGAACAAGTCTGACTTACTGCCGGCAATGCGGACCAAACTCCTGCTTCGGTCATACAGGGACCGGACAGCCCTCAGCAAAGGACCCCGGACCCCATATTCCCCCAGCACCCTCCACAGGACGCCACGAGGGACACAGTCGAATGCCTTCTCCAAATCCACAAAACAAATGTGGACTGGTTGGGCAAACTCCCATGAACCCTCCAGCACCCTGTAGAGGGTATAGAGCTGGTCCAGTGTTCCACGACCAGGACGAAAACCACACTGTTCCTCCTGAATCCGAGGTTCCACTATCGGCCGAATTCTCCTCTCCAGTACCCTGGCATAGACTTTCCCGGGGAGGCTGAGAAGTGTGATCCCCCTATAGTTGGAACACACCCTCCGGTCCCCCTTCTTAAAAAGAGGGACCACCACCCCGGTCTGCCATCCCAGAGGCACTGTCCCCGACCGCCACGCGATGCTGCAGAGGCGTGTCAGCCAAGACAGCCCCACAACATCCAGAGACTTGAGGTACTCAGGGCGGATCTCATCCACCCCCGGTGCCTTGCCACCGAGGAGTTTCTTGACCACCTCGGTGACTTCAGCTTGGGTGATGGACGAGTCCTCCTCTGAGCCCCCAGCCTCTGCTTCTTCAATGGAAGACGTGACGGCGGGATTGAGGAGATCCTCGAAGTATTCCTTCCACCGTCCGACAACATCCCCAGTCGAGGTCAACAGCCGCCCATCGCCACTGTAAACAGCGTTGGTAGGGCACTGCTTCCCCCTTCTGAGGAGCCGGACGGTTTGCCAGAATCTCTTCGAGGCCAGCCGATAGTCCTTTTCCATGGCCTCACCGAACTCCTCCCAGGCCCGAGTTTTTGCCTCCACAACCACCCGGGCTGCAGTCCGTTTAGCCTGCCGGTACCTGTCAGCTGCCTCAGGAGTCCCACAAGCCAGCCAGGCCCGATAGGACTCCTTCTTCAGCTTGACGGCATCCCTTACTTCCGGTGTCCACCACCGGGTTCGGGGATTGCCGCCTCGACAGGCACCGGAGACCTTGCGTCCACAGCTCCGAGCAGCCGCTTTGACAATGGAGGTGGAGAACATGGTCCACTCGGACTCAATATCTCCAGCCTCCCTCGGGATCTGGTCGAAGCTCTGCCGGAGGCAGGAGTTGAAGATCTCTCTGACAGGAGACTCGGCCAAACGTTCCCAGCAGACCCTCACAGTACGATTGGGTCTACCGAGTCTATCCAGCTTCCTCCCCCGCCATCGGATCCAACTCACCACCAGGTGGTGATCAGTTGACAGCTCCGCCCCTCTCTTCACCCGAGTGTCCAAGACATACGGCCGCAGGTCAGATGAAACGACCACAAAGTCGATCATTGACCTACGACCTAGGGTGTCCTGGTGCCATGTGCACTGATGGACACCCTTATGCTTGAACATGGTGTTCGTTATGGACAAACTGTAACTAGCACAGAAGTCCAATAACTGAACACCACTCGGGTTCAGATCAGGGGGGCCGTTCCTCCCAATCACGCCCCTCCAGGTTTCACTGTCATTGCCCACGTGGGCGTTGAAGTCCCCCAGTAGAACGATGGAGTCCCCAGTCGGAGCACTCTCCAGCACCCCTCCCAGGGACACCAAGAAGGACACCACAAGCAACTCGAGGCAATTGATATGCCAATGCAATTGAGGTCAGGTCCACAGACCTGAAACTGCATGCCCGTTGTACGTGGCCCCCCAGCCCATGGACGAGGCATCCGTGAAACCCACAGCATGCCTAGACACCTGTTTTAAGGGCACTTCGGCCCGAACAAACGAAGGGTCCGACCACGGGCTGAAAGTTTGACGGCAGTAAGGAGTCACTGAGACCCGTTACTTGCCGCTCTGCCATGCCCACATCGGGACTCTGCCATGAAGCCAGTGTTGAAGCGGTATCATATGAAGCAATCCGAGCGCCGTTACCGCAGCTGCAGATGCCATATGCCCCAGGAGCCTCTGAAAACATTTCAGTGGGACCGCTTTGAACGAATTCAAGCAGTTCAACACTGACCGGACTCGCTCCTCTTTGAGACACGCAGTCTGGCTGACCGAATCCAACTCCATACGGAGATAAGAGATCCTCTGTGTGGTACAGCGTTTTCAAAGGGACTCAACCCCGTTTGAGGTTTCATAGTCTCGACCGCACATTTAAAGCGTCGAGTGACGCGCTGGGTAGCTGTGTCAACCCCCCCTGTCAGCCGGCGCTTGACGGCACACGGCGCGCTGAACGTTCAAGCCTTTACAAGAAAGGTGAGATGAACAACGCACCGACGTGATCACGTTCTCCACCCATGTTTATGTGAGGACATGGAAACAACCGCATGCAGAAACACACGATTTGAATGACATCTTGAAAAAGACGCAGGGTCAAACCGTGTTGCTGTTTTAGAAAAGGAAAACCGCTCTTTTAGAGCTGAAGCATTCAGCACGTCGAACGTGACCGACTGAAAGGAAACTAACTTTACTGCACTCCGAGAGCCCCCTAGTGGCCGGGAGCATTTCCGTTGTGTTGTGGCTTGATTCCGTTGTGTTGTGGCTTTTTCATTGTGTTGCGGCTTTATTTCGTTGTGTTGTGAACTTATGTATGCTTTTTAAATTTCGTTGTGTTCAAACTTGAAACACCAGTGTGAAGCGCTTCAAAAAGGCCTCGCCCATTAGCCTCGGAATCTCTACTGTGTCAAATGCAAAACTTGTAAGCATTCAATACATCTCAGTTACAATTTAAAATATAATTCTGTGACACAAAGCTGAATTTTCAGCATCTTTAGAGCAGTTTTCAGTGTAGCGTGACCCTTCAGAAATCATTATAATATGCTGATTTACTGCTCCGTTATCAATGTTGGCAACAGTTGTGCTGCTTAATATTTTTTGGGAACCTGTGATACTTTTTTCAAGTTTCTTTGAATAAAAGGTTTTGTGTTCAGCAGAAGACAGAAAGAAATTCATACAGGTTTGGAACAAGGGTGAGTAAATGATTTAATTTTTGGGTGAACTATACCTTTAAGAGGCTTATTTCCAAAACATTAAAATAGTAATGTGTCCAAACTTATGACCGGGGCTGAATATATATGCAATTGTAACCTAATGATACCATGAAATACTAAAATTAACTTTACAAAAAACGCACTTCCATTGTGCCAGTGCCGAAACACTCTAGCCCGAGGTGCCCTAATGACTACCGCCCTGTAGCACTCACACCCATCATTATGAAGTGCTTTGAGCGGCTGGTCCTGGAACACCTAAAAGACTCTATACCATCCACATTGGACTCACACCAGTTTGCCTACTGCAGCAATAGGAGCACAGAGGATGCAGTTTCCATGGCACTGCACTCTGTGCTCACCCACCTGGACCATAAGAACACTTATGCACGCATGCTGTTTGTTGACTTCAGCTCAGCATTCATCACTGTCATCCCATCCAAGTTGATAGCCAAACTTGGAGACCTGGGCATCAACACTTCAATGTGTAACTGGATTTTGGACTTCCTAACTGACAGACCCCAGAATGTTCGATCAGGATCCACCTGCTCCACATCCATCACACTCAACACTGGTGTACCACAGGGCTGTGTGCTAAGCCCGTTTCTCTACTCCCTCTTCACCTCCGACTGCAAGCCTGTGTATGGATCTAATTCCATTGTCAAGTTCGCGGACGACACTACGGTGATTGGTCTCATCAGCAACAACGATGAGACTGCCTACAGGGAGGAGATCCAGCACCTGGCCACATGGTGCGCTGATAATAACCTGCTCCTCAACACCACCAAAACGAAGGAGCTCATCGTGGACTTCAGGAAAGAGTCAAGAGGCACACACGACACCATCCACATCAATGGAATGGCTGTTGAGCGTGTCTCCAGTTTCAAGTTCCTGGGGATCCACATCTCAGCTGACATGTCGTGGACGACCAACACCTCCAGCCTGGTCAAGAAAGCTCACCAGCGCCTCTTCTTCCTGAGGACACTGAGGAAGAATCAGCTCTCCTCGGCTATCCTGGTGAACTTCTATCGCTGCACAATAGAAAGCATCCTGACCAACTGTGTGGCAGTATGGTATGGGAGCTGCTCTGTTGCGGAGCGCAAGGCACTGCAGTGGGTGGTGAAAACTGCCCAGCACATCACAGGGACTCCACTACCTGCCATCGAGCACATCCAGAGGAAACGCTGTCTGCACCGAGCTCACAGCATCCTTAAGGACTCCTCTCACCCAGCCCACAGACTGTTTTCTCTCCTGCCCTCCGGCAGGCGTCTCAGGATCCTCCGGACCAGAACCAGCAGACTTAAGAACAGTTTTTTCCCCAGAGCTGTCTCTTTACTGAACTCAAACCCCCGTTGATCCACTTCCCTCATAAACTCTCCTACCTCACATCTGCCTTCACTTTGTTATTTGCACTACTGACTGTTTATTACAGTAACAACTGTTTACATTTGCATTTTGCACCACCATATCTTAACTGGATTATGCTCATTTGCACTGCCGACTGTATTTATAGTACCAATGTTTACATCTGCATTTTGCACCGTACTTCTAACAGTAATATGCAACCACTTTCCACTGCACTTTACACTTTTTTTTTTTTTCTCGGATAGCTCTGTCCATAATTTATTGCACTACCTTAATCCACTGCTATTCCTCATCTTAGCCTAACATATTATTGTATATTATTGTATACCTCTATCTGTAAATTCTGTTTATATTAATAGCCATCTGTATATTATATTCACAGTACATATTCACCTGTAAATTCTGTTTATAGTAATAGCCATCTGTATATTTATTTACTGTATATATTCACCGGTAAATTCAGTTCTGTTTATAGTAATAACCATCTCTCTATTTATACATATTTATATATATTCAGTACATTTCCATGTCCTGCACTTACACAACCATTGTATATCCTGCACTTGCTGCTATTGCACTTCTGGTTAGACCTAAACTGCATTTTGTTGCCTTGTACTTGTGTAATGACAATAAAGTTGAATCTAATCTAATCTAATCTAATTATACTTGGTTAACAGTTGGCAGTTGGTGCAAAGAAAAAAAAAAGAAAGTACGTCCACCGTTTCCTTAACGCTGGGTTCTTTGGGAAGCTGAACAAGGTTCTTTAAGCACACTTCTTTATTGACAATGATCTAATTTAATTAGGGAGTACTGCTTAGACACTGTTCATTTGGTCATTGAAAACATTTTCTTCTAAGTCTTCCTCAACAATGCTCTTATCATGTAAGCTTCACAAATAAAAATGTTACAAATATATACATGATACAAATCTAGAAAAAACAGACATGCAAGTATGATCTTGGCCACTGACAGATAACATGGAAAATGTAAGCCAAGAGTGTGTAACATTGTCAGTGTTTTTGTACCACAGTCCATTATAAATGACATCATAGATGAAGTTTATAAAGGCATAGTCAGGTGAGGATCAAGAGTCATCTCCACTTTGTTCAATTAGATAAGCAATCTGCTCAAATCTTATCAAACATGCTTATTAGTTTGTCATTGTAGTACTGATGGCCATCATTTGAGCTTGGGGTAAATCGATGCAATGTTTGCCTTAGGCATTTACCCTGTCAATTACTGAATTACACCTGTGTGTGCTCAGTAGTGAAGCAATACCAACAAAAATAAGTTGCACTTTATTTATGCAAATTCTGAAAGCAAGCATGAGTAAGTAAAGTAAAGTAAGAAACATTAACGCAGTTAAGCAGTTTTCAGTAAATCAGAGGAGAGTGAATGTTTGTGTATCCGTTTCAAGGCTTTCGTTTCACAATCATTTTTTTTTTTTTTAAACTCATTTTCAAACTTACACTATAACTGGCAACTTTCATATTCAATTAGCCTATGTCCTGTTTTTGGAAAGTTTCAACTTTCACTTTCAATACTTTTCCCATAAATTAAACAGGGAAGGCGGTCGGCCGAAACTTTATAAAGTTTTAAATATGAATTTTTCTTACACAAACGCATCGATTTGCTTCACAAGGGCTTCGATTAGCCAGGACTTTTGTAATATAACTCTGATTTTATTCGTCTGAAAGAAGAATGTCATATACACCTCGGATGACTTGAGGGTGAGTAAATTATGGGCTAATTTTACACTTTAAGAAGTGAAAAAGTAAAATCTCCTGGCACTGCCTTCTGCCATTTCTTCTCATTCAGAAAACAACACTATGCGATGCGCCTGCACCAGACGGACGCTGACTGGACAGGATTTACTGTGAGTTTTCAAAATCGTGATAATCACACACGGTTTTAATGATAATTAAATTTTAAACAATATTACTAACCGTCTGTACATTTTATCGTGGTTTATCATGAAACCGGTAATCGTTCCATCCCCAAGGGCTACACAGATGAGAGATTGTGCAAAGAGGTTAGAAAGTCCCTCATTTTTTACAACTCTAGTATGAAAGAATACAAAGATATTTACATGGGTTGTAACTCATTGCTCAAAACTGCGCAGAATGCCTATGTGCGCATACAAGTCAAAAGAAGTATACTTTGCAATGTTGTACATTTGACTGCACACATACTTGTAAAAAAACAAAGTATACTTTCGGCTTAAGGTTTTTCTGTCTGAAACTCATTCCAGACTGATGACATATAAAACCGTTCTCTCATAAGTGAATCCTCATGTGGTGCTTAAAGTTTACTCTATATCTGAAACTCTCTCCACAGAGATCACAAATGAACGGCTTCTCTCCAGTGTGAACTCTCATGTGCCTGTTAAGACATCCTTTTTGGTTGAAATCTTTTCCACACTGAGGGCAGATGTAAGGCTTCTCTCCAGTGTGAATTCTCATGTGTCTTTTAAGGCTTTCTTTTTCAGCAAAACTTTTTCCACACTGTTGGCAGGTGTAAGGCTTCTCTCCAGTGTGAATTCTTAAGTGGCCTTTAAAGTGTCCTACTTGGTTGAAACTCTTTCCACACTGTTGGCAGGTGTATGGCTTCTCTCCAGTGTGAATTCTTAAGTGGTCTTTAAAGTGTCCTATTTGATTGAAACTCTTTCCACACTGAGGGCACGTGTAGAGTTTCTCTCCAGAGTGAACTCTCATGTGGACATTAAGGTTTCCATGTTGTTCAAAACCCTTTCCACACCTTCTGCAGGTGTAGGAGCTCTCGCCAGTGTGAATGTTCATGTAATATTCAAGACTTCTTTTTTGGCTAAAACCTTTTCCACACACTTGGCAGGTGTAAGGTTTCTCTCCAGTGTGAACTCTCATGTGACGATCAAGACTTCCCTTTCGGTTGAAACTCTTTCCACACTGAGGGCATGTGTAAGGCTTCTCTCCAGAGTGAATTCTTAAGTGGTCTTGAAATTTTCCATTATGTTTGAAACTCTTTTCACAATGAGGGCACGTGTAGGGTTTCTCTCCAGTGTGCGTTCTCATGTGGTCTGGAAGATTTCCTTTTCGGTTGAAACTCTTTCTACCCTGAAAGGTGGTGAAAAAACTTATAGTTTCTTTCTTTTCAGCTTTTTCTCTGCTTTTTTTTGAAGTCTTTTCAGTCTGTGAGCAAAGAAAATATGTTTCTTCAGTTATGAAATCATGATCATTCTCATATTGATCTTTTTCTTCCATTTCCTTTAGTACTTCACACTCCTCTTTCAACTGCATCAGGTCTAAGGAAAAAAAAGACAAAAATTAACCAATAGCACAACACAACAGGCATAAAAACCATTTACACATGTAAAGCATTAACCTCTAGAGTTAATGAGTTTTCTTAATAGTGCAAAAGGGACTCAAAATACTTAGTCATACAGGCTAGTGTTATACATCATTAATCTGTTAAGTTTCTACTTCTATTTTTGTGCACTCACAATAAAAAATAAATGTTGTGCCATTTGCAAAACAAAGAAAACAAACAAATGATGTGCGATCTGCCGCCTCTTAATAAAGTCCATTCTGATACTCTTCAGAAAATGAACTGTAACTATGAAGGTATTTTTGGTGCAAAACAACTGAACACATGTGAGAGTGGAATTTGTAGCTGTAGAGCATATCCATACATGTGTATCAATACATTTGAAGTCACAGAGAAAAATATTCTAGGAGTTGTAAACTTGTAGATTTTTTTTTTCTCACCTACAAACACAACACAACAGTTACACATTCTTCACTGCAGGTGCACAAATCCTATTCAAATATCAAAAATGTGAAGTCACAGACAAATTTTGCACACCCGCAAATTAATATGTGAATCCATGCAATGAGAGTTGCACACTTGTAGAATATTTGGTCACAAATGCATCTTTTTCATTACAATCACAAGTCCAATCACTACAACTGCTTGAATCTGCTGCCACGAGTCTCAAACGAAAAGTTCCTCGTGCTCTCACTTATGCACCATATACTACGTGACATGTGGAGCAAAAGAGATGCGGCAGGCCCTGTTCAGAGAGCAGAGAATTTCGGCCAATCAGAAGAGCTCTTTTAAACCGGTGGCGTGTGACAGAGAAAGGGAAAAAAACATGAGCAACCCCTCCATAGCAGGCGAAGTCAAGTAAAAATAAAAATAGCTGCCATTACACCAGTCCCAAAGAAGACTGGCTGTGATGTTTCTGATTTGTCCAATTACAGGCCTATTTCTAACCTCCCATTCTTGGCTAAAGTTCTGGAGCGTGTTGTGGCCATTCAGTTAAATAATCACCTAGCACTGAACAGTCTCTTTGAACCTTTTCAATCAGGGTTCAGAAGAAGGCATAGTACTGAAACCGCTTTAATTAAGGTCGTAAATGATCTTCTTGCGGCAGATTCCGGTGCATGCAGTATCTTGGTCTTATTAGACCTCAGTGCTGCTTTTGACACTATGTCACACTCTTCTGCTTGACAGGCTGGAAAATTGGTTGGGTCTTACTGGCGCTGTACTCTGTTGGTTTTGGTCTTATTTAACGAATCGTGCCCAGTTTGTTACCTTGGGTAACTACAAATCTGATACCGTGCCTGTTCAACAGGGAGTTCCTCAGGGCTCAGTATTGGGTCCAATTTTATTTAACATTTATATGCTTCCGTTTGGGTAGATCATCAGGAAATACAGTCTTGGGTATCACTGCTATGCGGATGATACGCAGATTTACATCACCACTAGTCCTGATGTCCATTGGTCATTAATAGCTTTGCGTAGTTGTCTAGCAGAGATCAGTATCTGGATGCAGAATAACTTACTGAAGCTGAACGGCTCCAACACTGAATTGATGCAGATTGGTACAGTGGTGGCTACTCGTAAGACCGAGCTGATCAGTTTGATTGTTGATTCCAGCACGGTAATCAGGTGCGAAATCTTGGTGTCATTTTTGATCCACAGTTAACATTTGAAGCACACATAAAACACTAAATCTCTAAAACTGCATTTTTCCACCTGGGACACATAGCCCGTCTTAGACCTTTTCTCTCTTTTGCAGACACAGAAAGGCTTTTACATGCCTTTATTACAACTAGGTTAGATTACTGTAATGCCTTGTTCGCTGGCCTTCCAGCTAAATCATTGAGCAAGCTTTAGTATATACAAAATTCTTCCGCTCGTGTGCTTACTCGTACTTCTCCTTCTCCACCGGTTCTTTCACAATTGCACTGGCTTCCCATAAATGCGAGAATTGATTTTAAAATTCTTATTTTAACATACAAGGCACTTCATGGGACTGCACCTGAGTATCTCTGTGATCTCATCAGCCCTTATATTCCATCACGTTCTCTTCGCTCTGCTAACTCTCTTTCACTTCACCAGCCTTCATGTAAGCTAAAGACCATGGGGGAAAGAGCCTTTTCATACAAAGCCCCCAAGCTATGGAATGCACTTCCTCTGCCCATCAGAAACGCACCAACGTTGAGTCATTTTAAAAAGCTGATCAAGACACATTTATTCAAGACTGTTTTTCTTTAATTAATTGTTGTATTGCTTTTGTTGTTTTTATTGTGTTTTTACTGTAGCGCTTTGGGTTTAAGAAAAGTGCATTATAAATAAAATGTATTATTATTATTATTATTATTATTATTACCTGCAGTGAAGAATGTGTGAAGGTGTAACTGTTGTGTTGTGTTTGTAGGTGAGACATTTTTTTTTTTTTACAAGTTTACAACTCCTATAAATTTTACAACTTCAAATTTATTGATACACGTGTGGATATGCTCTACTGCTACAAATTCCACTCTCACATGTGTTCAGTTGTTTTGCACCAAAAATACCTTCATATTTAACTTAGTGAATACATGCCACACAAACATGAGACACGTCTAAAGAAATGTTGAAATGTCAGGTTTTAAATAATGTAATTCAAATCAAACTCAAATATTCTCTGTTTATGTAATATGTTTAAAGAGATGTCAGTCGTTTGTGTGCTGCCTCATCTGCTAATGGACCTCGGCCATGGAGCGTGCGCTCTATTCAAAGGCTAATTCTGAGGAGATTAGGGCTGAAACGATTACTCGTGTAACTCGAATTCAAAAAATAATTTGCCTCAAAGCTTCGTTTAGTCCATTTAACTACACTGTCATGTAGCAGAAAGACAATTTTTGTGCAAGGACTCGGAGTATGTGATTGTGGTTATATCCACGGGTCAGGTGGGCAAAGTAATAAAAATTAACATTCCAAAAATTGCAGGTGAATGAGAGATTAATTAATTAATGTGTTGAATTCAATAAAGACGCAGAACTCTCATTTAACAGTAAAACGCAATGAACGCATGCCATCCTTTAACTTCAGTTTTCAGCTCATTTCAAGATCAGAGACTGCAATGCGAGAGAGAGTGGCATCAGCACTGGTGATATCATTTAGTCTGGCTATTTTTAAATGAAGACAACTGTGTTGAGCTTCAGGACGTGACGCTGAACATTTCAGTTTCATTTAAGGCAGTTCACGCGTCAGCTGAAGAGATACAAGCACTCGGAACACATGAACAGCATGAATGGAGGTTGCACGTGCATCACTGTCATTGTGATGTGTAACTGAAATGTGTAATGGGACTTTATATACTTGATATCTCCGAAATACACCATTAAAATGTTCTCAAAGCTAAGCACAACAAATAGCAGAACAAGCTGTATCTGTAGTGCGCGCGATGCGCAGCACTCGTGCTTTCATTGATTTGCGTAATTTAAATCTCACACTTTAATCACTTTTTTTCTGCCTCATCTTTTCCTTCCCTTCGCCGCTCCATTAATGTGCTTGGACTCAGAGCTCTGTGAACAGCCAGCCTTTTTTGCAATGACCTTTTGTGTCTTGCCTTCCTTGTGCAAGGTGTCAATGGTCGTCTATTGGACAACTGTCAAGTCAGCAGTCTTCCCCATGATTGTGTATCCTACAGAACTAGACTGAGAGACCATTAAAGGCCTTTGCAGGTGTTTTGAGTTAATTAGCTGATTAGAGTGTGGCACCAGGTGTCTTCAATATTCAACCTTTTCACAATATTCTAATTTTCTGAGATACTGAATTTGGGATTTTCCTTAGTTGTCTGTTATAATCATCAAAATTCAAATAAATAAATGTTTGAAATATATCAGTCTGTGTGTAATGAATGAATATAATATACAAGTTTCACTTTTTGAAAGGAATTAGTGAAATAAATCAACTTTTTGATGATATTCTAATTATATGACCAGCACCTGTATATATGTGGTGTAATCGCTAAATCAGTGTTTCAATGGGGGAAAGACGTCAATATAACTGCTTGTAAACTAAACAATGTCATGTAACGTTAGCATCACATTTACCTCAGGCAGTCATTCAGTGTCCACAGAATTTTATTCACTAGAGAAATCAACTTCTATATGAATATATCCCTCATTTCTGCCACAGTACCATGCGGTGCCGTTAGTCTCACAACAGTAAATTCATGGTAAATTATGGATAAGATGGAAAAGATCAGTATGTTTACATGGACAACATTACTCCGATATTAATCTGATTAAGACCATACTCTGATTAAGAAACCATCATGTAAACAGCGATTTCTAATTACCTTAATCCAGTTAAAGCCATACTCGAATTAAAGTAAAATCGAATTAAGTCATGTGGAGTATGCCTATTATAATCGCATTATCTAAGTGCATTGTAGACATGTACACACCTTAATCTAACTATTAACGCTGTGTAGGAGTTTTCGCCGCATTTTGTGACAGGGCGGACACACACACACACACACACACACACACACACACACACCAGGCAAGTGCAGAGGGAAGGGCTTTGGGGGCTCAATTATGACACCCATATGACATCCTTCAAAAATATCAATCAATTCTGTAGAGCTGTAGATTTTAATAATAATCAAATGACTGAGTTCAGCTTTGAGAATGAGACCAACCTCTTTGTTCCTCAGTTTCTTCAATCTTCACCTCTTCACTCTCCTCTTTCTCTGTTTGTTCCTCAGTTTCTTCATGTTTCACTCTCAATGTTTCTTCAATCTTCACGTCTTCACTCTCCTCTTTCTCTGTTTGTTCCTCAGTCTCTTCATGTTTCACTCTCAATGTTTCTTCAATCTTCACTTCTTCTCTCTCCTCTTTCTCTGTTTGTTCCTCAGTTTCTTCATGTTTCACTCTCAATGTTTCTTCAATCTTCACTTCTTCTCTCTCCTCTTTAATAAACTCCATCTTTATGTAGACGTGGATCTCAGTCTCTTCTCCAGGAGTTTTTCTGTGTGTTTGAAAACTCTGTCCTGTTTAAAATGAGAATAATTAACAGAAACAAATCCACACAAAATTTGAGTGTGTCTCAATCAGCTCTAGTTCAGTAGTTCACCCCTGATGAGACAAACATAGGCTACTCAAAACTAACACAACAAATTAATAAAAGAATGCAAATTATACAAATCCTTAATATACTCAGCATTGTAGCTATTTAATTATTTGTAGCTAGTTAATGATTTATTTCACTTGTTCTCCCGTCTTGATTCAAATAATGTCTTTATGTTCTTTATTTCAGATTTCATAATGAAATCGAGATAGAAATGGAGCGCTTCGAATCACTGAATCATTTGTTGTGAATCAATCGGTTCAATTGACTCGGAGAGTCTAAAGCTCCGGTTCTCTCGCCAGAGACTGAACTCATGTTTGAACTGATTCATGACAAAGAGAGAAATGAGCCGCTCCTTCTGTTACTCATGAGTTTATTCTGTTACTTTACTCACACAATGCTGATAAATGTTAGATAAATCACTGAATCATTTGTTGTGAATCGGTTCAATTGACTCGGAGAGTCTAAAGCTCCGGTTCTCTCTCCAGAGACTGAACTCGTGTTTGAACTGATTCACCATAAAGAGCGAAATTAGTTTATTATGTTACTTTACTCACACAGCGCTGATAAATATTAGATAAAGCAATGCAATTGCATTTAATAATACATCACTCATTCTGTTTTGCTTTAAACACTTTAAAAGCTTTAAACACAAACCTTCCTTCAGCAGAATCACAACAGATGCAGGAGTGCGGCGCGGCCTTATGACATCACTCTTAGATACCAAAATAAAAGTCCCGTTCACTGCTGAGTCTAAAATCACCGAAGTGCTTAGAAATTCACATAAAAAAATCTATTAAAAAAGATGACAAAATTCAGGGTTGAATGTATGATTGAAATACATTTAATAACACAATGGTAATTTACATTTCTGTAACGCTGTAAGGACACATGGTAACTTGATCAAAACAAAAATATGTTTCTACAATGTTGTGAAAAAACTCATACACTCAAACAAACATGTTTGTTTTTATCACATTTGTCACTGTTTTAATTTTAATATAGGGATAATCTGGTAAAAATAGTAGACAGACTTTTCTCTTGGTGCGGTGATGTGACGTCATAAATAAATAATTACTTAGTAATAAGGAATATGAGACAAAAACAAATTGTTATGAATTTTTTGCACCGGACTGGATTATGTATAAGGATATAATCTAATAAATCTATGAATTCTTTAAATGAACTGAGGAGGGCAGCAATACGCCACTGAAAGGTCTTGTCTGCCGCAAAAGAAGAAGAAGAAGAAGAAGAAGACGACATTATAAAGCTGCGCTCCTGCATCTGTTGTTTATTTTAAGATTCCCTCGTGGACCTGGGAGCGGACCGCCCCCAGGCCCGTGTCCGAGGCATCCGTCTGCAGCAGTAAGGGGCAGTTGAAGTCGGGCGCCCGCAAGACCGGCTCCGTGGTCAGGGCGGTCTTGATGTCCCGGAAGGTCCTGTCCAAGGTGCTGTCCCACTGTACCTTCTCCGGCTGCCCCTTCCTGGTCAGGTCTGTCAGGGGAGACGCTAGGGTGGAGAAGTCGTGGATAAAACAGCGATAATACCCCACCAACCCCAAAAAGGCTTGTACCTGAGTTTTGGTCTCCGGGCGGGGCGTCGACAGGATGGCGTCTATCTTTTTCTGCTGGGGCTGGATCAGTCCTCCACCCACCTGGAAAACCAGGTACTGAGCCTCGGCGAGGGCAAGATGGCATTTCCGGGGTTGGCGGTCAGTCCAGCCCGTCGGAGTTCCAGGAGCACCCTCCGCAGCCGCTCCAGGTGGTCCTGCCAGGTCTCGGAGTGGATGACCACATCGTCAAGGTAAGCCGCCGCATACGCTTGGTGGGGACGTAGAAGAATGTCCATCATCCTCTGGAACGTTGCGGGGGCCCCGTGCAGGCCGAAGGGGAGGACTCGGTATTGCCAGTGCCCACTGGGTGAGGAGAACGGCGTCTTCTCCTTAGTCGGTGAGGGGAACTTGCCAGTAGCCTTTGGTGAGGTCGAGTGTTGAAATATACAGAGCCCTCCCCAGACGTTCCAGCAGCTCATCGACGCGGGGCATTGGGTAGCCATCGAACTCCAAGACCTTGTTGAGCCGGCGGAAGTCGTTACAGAAGCGGAGGGTGCCATCCGGCTTCGGTACCATGACGATGGGGCTGGACCAGGCGCTGCGTGATGGTTCAATTACCCCCGATTTCAGCATCTCACAAACCTCATCCTCGATGGCCTGTCTCCGAGCCTCGGGGACCCGATAGGGCCGCTGCCTCACGATGAGACCGGGTGGTGTGCGGATGTCGTGCTGGATCACATTAGTCTGCCCGGGATGTGTGGAGAACACATCAGAGAACTGACGGACCAGATGATTCAGCTCCGTCTTCTGGGGGGCTGACAGCTGTGCTCCCACGTCCACAACCAGGGGCTCAACAGAGGCCAGCGCGGTGAGCTGGTCTCTGGTCCCCCCCACACCTCTTCAGCAGGTTGATGTGATACAGCTGCTCTTCACGCAGCCTACCCGGCTGGCGCAGCAGGTAGTTGACGGGACCCACTCGCTCTATGACAGTGAACGGACCCTGCCAGGTCGCCAGGAATTTACAAGCAGAGGTGGGGACCAGCACCATGACTCTGTCGCCCGGCTGGAATTCTCGTGGCTGAGCCGCCCAGTCGTACAGCTGCCGTTGGTTCTGCTGCGCCTTCGTCAGGTGTTCCCGGACTAATGGCATGACCCTCTCGATCCGCTCACGCATTTCCCTCACGTGTTCGATGGTGGAGCAGAGAGGTGCCGGCTGCTGCTGTTCCCAGGCTTCACGGGCCACATCCAGGGCCGAAGAGCAGCTCAAACGGGGTGAAACCAGTCGAGGCTTGGGGAACTTCTCGGACTCCGAACAGGACGTAGGGAAGCATCAGGTCCCAGTCTCGTCTGTCTTCGGCGGCCACCCGCCGGAGCATCTGCTTGAGGGTTTGATTGAAGCGCTCTACTAAGCCGTCCGTCTGCGGGTGATAGACTGTGGTCCGGAGCTGCTTTACCTTCAGCAGCCGGCAGAGGTCAGCCATTAGCCGGGACATGAAGGGAGTTCCTTGGTCCGTCAGTATCTCCGCTGGGATGCCGACTCGGGTGCAGAGGAGGAAGAGCTCCTTGGCGATGTTCTTTGCCGTTGCCTTTCGCAGGGGAAGGGTCTCTGGATACCGGGTGACGTAGTTGACAATCACCAGGATGTGCTCGTGTCCTCGGGCAGACTTAGGCAACGGCCCCACCAGGTCCATTCCAATCCGCTCGAAAGGTACCCCGATGATGGGCAGCGGATAAGTGGACTGGGGGGAGGAGCTTGTGGCGCGGTTCGTTGGCAGGTCGGGCAGGATTGGCAGAACCGCTTCACATCTCCATCCAAGCCCGGCCAGTGGAAACGGTCCCGGATGCGCTGGACGGTGTTGGCGGTCCCCAGGATCCGGGCATCGGATGGCTGTGGGCTATCTCCATGAACGTTTCCACGTTCGGCTTGGGAACCACGAGCAGTTCTTTTACCTCCCCCCTTCGCTGGGCGACACAGTACAACAGGCCGTTTCTCACGACGAAGTGCGGGAGAGGATGGGGTGCTGGCTGGTGCTCTTGGCCATCGACTGTACGGACTTGTGACCAGCAATGCTTGAGTCGTCGTTTTCTAGTTGGGCCTTCGCGAACGAGCCCCCTCCCTGGACCTGTTGGAAGACATCAAAGAATACGTCAGTAACCGGGGAGGGGGACTCACCATCTCTCCCGCTGTCCGTCGCCAGCAGGGCGGTGTTGTCATTCCTCCTCCGGCGGCGACGATTGCGGGGGCGGCTCCCGGCCCGGCTGGCTGGCTGCGTGGTGGCCCAAAGAAGCTCTTCAAACCCCGGCCAGTCCCGTCCAAGGAGCACAGGAAGAGGAAGATCCTTTACCACGCCTACCTCTAGTGGCCAGGCGCCTAGGCCCGCCGATATCATTACTCGGCGGGCAGGGACGTGACGTGTGTCGCCGTGAACGCAGGTGATTGGCAGCTGAGCTTTGGTGGCCTTCTGTGGTGGGAGGACGGTGGCCTGGACGAGACTGACCGAGTTTCCGGAGTCCAAGAGGGCCAGGACTGATCGCTCGTTCACCTTCACTTCCGCTCGCGGAGCCCCGCGGGGCGGGTCTTGATGTAGACTGCAGCCAGCCAGCCATGCGCGTGCTGGCGGGGCAGGCTCCTCCGTGGGCATTGGTTCATCGACGGGGCCAGGAGCCGCAGGCCTGTGTACTGGTCGCGGGGTACCTTCCGGCGTGCGTCGCTCCTGGACCACCCTCCGAGGGAAGGACGGCGCTCGCTCCCCGGGCTCACGGTGCATCGCCGCCTCCGCCAACTCGATGGCCTCGACGAGCTCGGCGATGGTGGTTGGGTTCGTCATTCCCACCGCCCGCCGGGTGGGCGGTGGGAGAGCTCGGAGCATCCTGTCGATGGTCACCCGTTCCGCCACCTGACCCGCGGTGGATGTTCCCTCGAGCAACCAGTGACGCGTAAGCCGCGAGAGCTCTGCGGCTTGGGTGCGGCCTGGGCGTCGAGGCTTGAATTCCCACTCATGGAATAATTGGGCCGCGGAGATGGCGGATAGCCCAAGGTGTCCGAGGATTTCTTTCTTGAGTTCATCATAGTTATCAGCCGTCTCAGCGGGAAGAGAAAAATACGCTCTTTGAGCCTCACCAGTCAGCAGGGGACCCAGCACCCGCGCCCACTCGCTTCGTTCCCAGTTCTCCCGAACCGCCGTGGTCTCGAACATTTGCAGGAAAAGTTCAACATGAGAGGTTAATTTTGGTAGCAGCTGGGTTGCTCGGACGCGCGGGTCAGGAAGCGGAACGTGTTGGGCAGCTGAGAGGCGGAGGGCGGCGAATTCTTCTTCCACCTTCGCCTGACGAGCCGCCTGATTAACACCCCCTTTGTGTTCAACAGAGGAAACAAAGTCATACACAATTTAGATTGCAATAATGTGAGGATGAGGAAACACATTAATACAATAAATTCAATAATTATTTATTTGTGTATCACATATAAACAGGACATTTATTGAACTGGCAGATTTTAATATATATAATAGAAACTGGAGCAGGTGTGAATGGGGTCTGTGTTCACTCATTAGTGGCGATTTCAGTCACTACATAGGCAGCAACTCACACAAATGACCCTTGACATTGAAGACTTATTGATTTCATTCAAATTCAGTCAAATATTACATTTTGTATTTGGACTGAACCTTTTAGCAATAATAGTTGACATTTAAGAAATTACATTTACATGTATAACATTTTATTGCTTCTTTTTCTTATATTGCTTCTTGATATATAATTTATTTATTTATTTATTTATTTTTTAAATTACACATTTTTAGACTCAGATTAACTTTATTTGTCCATATTTTTAATATTGGCAAAACACACTGACTCTCATATGTTTCAACTCGGACACATGAACTTTGCTTTATTAACTCGCACACTCTTTTTAACATGTTTGTTTTTATCACATTTCTTATTGTTTTAAGTGTATTATTGTTTAACGTTTATAAATATAAGGATTATCTAGTAAAAAAAATAGTAGACAGACATTTCTCTGCACCTCTGTGATTATAGCTGAGTGTGAACGGGACTTTTATTTTGGTGCGTTGTCGTGACGTCATAACACTGCGCCGCGCTCATGCATCTGTTATGATTCGGCTGATGAAATGTTTGTTTTAAGCGTTTAATCTGTTTAAATCGGTATAACCCGTCCAATGTTTCACAGTTTTTACAAGCAATGTGTTATTCATTATTGAATGTAATATTGAAGTGCTTTAACTATAACAACTTTAATGAAGGATATTTTGTGTGAATAAGTCTCATTCACACCAGGAACAGAAAAAGCGTCTCATTTCTCTCCTCTATCGTGAATCAGTTCATCATAAACACGAGTTCAGTCTCTGGCGAGTAGAGATGGAGAAACTGACAATTTGCTAAATTGATTCAGTGATTCGATTCACGACTCGAGCTGCTCAAACAGTCCTAAATGAGCACCAACACTAATGTGTCCTGACAGCAAACAAACTGCTAATGTTTTCATGAAAGTGTAAAATGCCATGATGTGTCTATATAGTATCTGTATCTGTAATCCATTACAGGGATAGTTCACCCTAAAATGAAAATTATCCCATGATTTACTCTCTTTCAAGCCATCCTATGTGTGTTTGACATTCTTCTTTCAGACATTTTTTTTCTTCTGTAAGTTGAATACAGAAGGCGCTTCACCAGAAGCTAGACAATTTACTTTATAAAGTTTTAAATATCGATTTTTTTTTTTTTTTTTTTACTCAAAATTGACTTTTTATGGTCTTCAAAAATGACCCAACAGTCACTGCCATTATAAAGCTGGGAAGAGCCAGGACTTTTTTAATATAATTGATTGTGTTCGTCTGAAAGAAGACTGGCATACACACCTAGGATGATATTATCTCTCTCTCTGACTCTCTGACCAGAGACTGAACTACTGAACTAGAGCTGATTGAGACTCTCAGAGATTTAGTTTTGAGTGTTTTTAGTCTAATCAGATGATTTAAGTCAATTAACTCTCTCTGACTCTCTGACCAGAGACTGAACTACTGAACTAGAGCTGATTGAGACTCTCAGAGATTTAGTTTTGAGTGTTTTTAGTCTAATCAGATGATTTAAGTCCATTAACTCTCTCTGACTCTCTGACCAGAGACTGAACTACTGAACTAGAGCTGATTGAGACTCTCAGATATTTAGTTTTGAGTGTTTTTAGTCTAGTCAGATGATTTAAGTCCATTAACTCTCTCTGACTCTCTGACCAGAGACTGAACTACTGAACTAGAGCTGATTGAGACTCTCAGAGATTTAGTTTTGAGTGTTTTTAGTCTAGTCAGATGATTTAAGTCCATTAACTCTCTCTGACTCTCTGACCAGAGACTGAACTACTGAACTAGAGCTGATTGAGACTCTCAGAGATTTAGTTTTGAGTGTTTTTAGTCTAATCAGATGATTTAAGTCCATTAACTCTCTCTGACTCTCTGACCAGAGACTGAACTACTGAACTAGAGCTGATTGAGACTCTCAGAGATTTAGTTTTGAGTGTTTTTAGTCTGATCGGATGATTTAAGTCCATTAACTCTCTCTGACTCTCTGACCAGAGACTGAACTACTGAACTAGAGCTGATTGAGACTCTCAGAGATTTAGTTCTGAGTGTTTTTAGTCTAGTCAGATGATTTAAGTCCATTAACTCTCTCTCTCTGACTAGAGACTGAACTACTGAACTAGAGCTGATTGAGACTCAGAGATTTAGTTTTGAGTGTTTTTAGTCTAGTCAGATGATTTAAGTCCATTAACTCTCTCTGTCTCTCTGACCAGAGACTGAACTACTGAACTGGAGCTGATTGAGACTCAGAGATTTAGTTTTGAGTGTTTTTAGTCTAATCAGATGATTTAAGTCCATTAACTCTCTCTGACTCTCTGACCAGAGACTGAACTACTGAACTAGAGCTGATTGAGACTCTCAGAGATTTAGTTTTGAGTGTTTTTAGTCTAATCAGATGATTTAAGTCCATTAACTCTCTCTGACCAGAGACTGAACTACTGAACTAGAGCTGATTGAGACACTCAGAGATTTAGTTTTGAGTGTTTTTAGTCTAGTCAGATGATTTAAGTCCATTAACTCTCTCTGTCTCTCTGACCAGAGACTGAACTACTGAACTGGAGCTGATTGAGACTCAGAGATTTAGTTTTGAGTGTTTTTAGTCTAATCAGATGATTTAAGTCCATTAACTCTCTCTGACTCTCTGACTCTCTGACCAGAGACTGAACTACTGAACTAGAGCTGATTGAGACTCTCAGAGATTTAGTTTTGAGTGTTTTTAGTCTAATCAGATGATTTAAGTCCATTAACTCTCTCTGACTCTCTGACCAGAGACTGATCTACTGAACTAGAGCTGATTGAGACTCTCAGAGAT
The DNA here is from genome assembly GCA_033150135.1 of Gobio occitaniae. Lineage (NCBI taxonomy): Eukaryota > Metazoa > Chordata > Actinopteri > Cypriniformes > Gobionidae > Gobio > Gobio occitaniae. The sequence continues at coordinate 68,465 of JARQWZ010003823.1, forward strand.
TTAGTTTGGAGTGTTTTTAGTCTAGTCAGATGATTTAAATCCATTAACTCTCTCTCTCTGTCTCTCTGACCAGAGACTGAACTACTGAACTAGAGCTGATTGAGACTCTCAGAGATTTAGTTTTGAGTGTTTTTAGTCTAGTCAGATGATTTAAGTCCATTAACTCTCTCTGTCTCTCTGACCAGAGACTGAACTACTGAACTAGAGCTGATTGAGACTCTCAGAGATTTAGTTTTGAGTGTTTTTAGTCTAGTCAGATGATTTAAGTCCATTAACTCTCTCTGACTCTCTGACCAGAGACTGAACTACTGAACTAGAGCTGATTGAGACTCTCAGAGATTTAGTTTTGAGTGTTTTTAGTCTAATCAGATGATTTAAGTCCATTAACTCTCTCTGACTCTCTGACCAGAGACTGAACTAGAGCTGATTGAGACTCTCAGAGATTTAGTTTTGAGTGTTTTTAGTCTGATCAGATGATTTAAGTCCATTAACTCTCTCTGACTCTCTGACCAGAGACTGAACTACTGATCTAGAGCTGATTGAGACTCAGAGATTTAGTTTTGAGTGTTTTTAGTCTAGTCAGATGATTTAAGTCCATTAACTCTCTCTGACTCTCTGACCAGAGACTGAACTACTGAACTAGAGCTGATTGAGACTCTCGGAGATTTAGTTTTGAGTGTTTTTAGTCTGATCAGATGATTTAAGTCCATTAACTCTCTCTGACTCTCTGACCAGAGACTGAACTACTGAACTAGAGCTGATTGAGACTCTCGGAGATTTAGTTTTGAGTGTTTTTAGTCTGATCAGATGATTTAAGTCCATTAACTCTCTCTGACTCTCTGACCAGAGACTGAACTACTGAACTAGAGCTGATTGAGACTCTCAGAGATTTAGTTTTGAGTGTTTTTAGTCTAGTCAGATGATTTAAGTCCATTAACTCTCTCTGACTCTCTGACCAGAGACTGAACTACTGAACTAGAGCTGATTGAGACTCTCAGAGATTTAGTTTTGAGTGTTTTTAGTCTAATCAGATGATTTAAGTCCATTAACTCTCTCTGACTCTCTGACCAGAGACTGAACTACTGAACTAGAGCTGATTGAGACTCTCAGAGATTTAGTTTTGAGTGTTTTTAGTCTGATCGGATGATTTAAGTCCATTAACTCTCTCTGACTCTCTGACCAGAGACTGAACTACTGAACTAGAGCTGATTGAGACTCTCAGAGATTTAGTTCTGAGTGTTTTTAGTCTAGTCAGATGATTTAAGTCCATTAACTCTCTCTCTCTGACTAGAGACTGAACTACTGAACTAGAGCTGATTGAGACTCAGAGATTTAGTTTTGAGTGTTTTTAGTCTAGTCAGATGATTTAAGTCCATTAACTCTCTCTCTCTGTCTCTCTGACCAGAGACTGAACTACTGAACTAGAGCTGATTGAGACTCAGAGATTTAGTTTTGAGTGTTTTTAGTCTAATCAGATGATTTAAGTCCATTAACTCTCTCTGACTCTCTGACTCTCTGACCAGAGACTGAACTACTGAACTAGAGCTGATTGAGACTCTCAGAGATTTAGTTTTGAGTGTTTTTAGTCTAATCAGATGATTTAAGTCCATTAACTCTCTCTGACTCTCTGACCAGAGACTGAACTACTGAACTAGAGCTGATTGAGACTCTCAGAGATTTAGTTTTGAGTGTTTTTAGTCTGATCGGATGATTTAAGTCCATTAACTCTCTCTGACCAGAGACTGAACTACTGAACTAGAGCTGATTGAGACTCAGAGATTTAGTTTTGAGTGTTTTTAGTCTAATCAGATGATTTAAGTCCATTAACTCTCTCTGACTCTCTGACCAGAGACTGAACTACTGAACTAGAGGTGATTGAGACACTCAGAGATTTAGTTTTGAGTGTTTTTAGTCTAGTCAGATGATTTAAGTCCATTAACTCTCTCTGACTCTCTGACCAGAGACTGAACTACTGATCTAGAGCTGATTGAGACTCAGAGATTTAGTTTTGAGTGTTTTTAGTCTAGTCAGATGATTTAAGTCCATTAACTCTCTCTGACTCTCTGACCAGAGACTGACCTACTGAACTAGAGCTGATTGAGACTCTCAGAGATTTAGTTTTGAGTGTTTTTAGTCTAATCAGATGATTTAAGTCCATGAACCCTCTCTCTGACTCTCTGACCAGAGACTGAACTACTGAACTAGAGCTGATTGAGACACTCAGAGATTTAGTTTTGAGTGTTTTTAGTCTAGTCAGATGATTTAAGTCCATTAACTCTCTCTGTCTCTCTGACCAGAGACTGAACTACTGAACTAGAGCTGATTGAGACTCAGAGATTTAGTTTTGAGTGTTTTTAGTCTAATCAGATGATTTAAGTCCATTAACTCTCTCTCTGACTCTCTGACTCTCTGACCAGAGACTGAACTACTGAACTAGAGCTGATTGAGACTCTCAGAGATTTAGTTTTGAGTGTTTTTAGTCTAATCAGATGATTTAAGTCCATTAACTCTCTCTGACTCTCTGACCAGAGACTGAACTACTGAACTAGAGCTGATAGAGACTCTCAGAGATTTAGTTCTGAGTGTTTTTAGTCTAATCAGATGATTTAAGTCCATTAACTCTCTCTGACTCTCTGACCAGAGACTGAACTACTGAACTAGAGCTGATTGAGACTCTCAGAGATTTAGTTTTGAGCGTTTTTAGTCTGGTCAGATGATTTAAGTCCATTAACTCTCTCTCTCTGACTCTCTGACCAGAGACTGAACTACTGAACTAGAGCTGATTGAGACTCAGAGATTTAGTTATGAGTGTTTTTAGTCTAGTCAGATGATTTAAGTCCATTAACTCTCTCTGACTCTCTGACCAGAGACTGAACTACTGAACTAGAGCTGATTGAGACTCTCAGAGATTTAGTTTTGAGTGTTTTTAGTCTGATCAGATGATTTAAGTCCATTAACTCTCTCTGACTCTCTGACCAGAGACTGAACTACTGAACTAGAGCTGATTGAGACTCTCAGAGATTTAGTTTTGAGTGTTTTTAGTCTAGTCAGATGATTTAAGTCCATTAACTCTCTCTGACTCTCTGACCAGAGACTGAACTACTGATCTAGAGCTGATTGAGACTCTCAGAGATTTAGTTTTGAGTGTTTTTAGTCTAATCAGATGATTTAAGTCCATGAACCCTCTCTCTGACTCTCTGACCAGAGACTGAACTACTGAACTAGAGCTGATTGAGACACTCAGAGATTTAGTTTTGAGTGTTTTTAGTCTAGTCAGATGATTTAAGTCCATTAACTCTCTCTCTCTCTGACCAGAGACTGAACTACTGAACTAGAGCTGATTGAGACTCAGAGATTTAGTTTTGAGTGTTTTTAGTCTAATCAGATGATTTAAGTCCATTAACTCTCTCTCTGACTCTCTGACTCTCTGACCAGAGACTGAACTACTGAACTAGAGCTGATTGAGACTCTCAGAGATTTAGTTTTGAGTGTTTTTAGTCTAATCAGATGATTTAAGTCCATTAACTCTCTCTGACTCTCTGACCAGAGACTGAACTACTGAACTAGAGCTGATAGAGACTCTCAGAGATTTAGTTCTGAGTGTTTTTAGTCTAATCAGATGATTTAAGTCCATTAACTCTCTCTGACTCTCTGACCAGAGACTGAACTACTGAACTAGAGCTGATTGAGACTCTCAGAGATTTAGTTTTGAGCGTTTTTAGTCTGGTCAGATGATTTAAGTCCATTAACTCTCTCTCTCTGACTCTCTGACCAGAGACTGAACTACTGAACTAGAGCTGATTGAGACTCAGAGATTTAGTTATGAGTGTTTTTAGTCTAGTCAGATGATTTAAGTCCATTAACTCTCTCTGACTCTCTGACCAGAGACTGAACTACTGAACTAGAGCTGATTGAGACTCTCAGAGATTTAGTTTTGAGTGTTTTTAGTCTGATCAGATGATTTAAGTCCATTAACTCTCTCTGACTCTCTGACCAGAGACTGAACTACTGAACTAGAGCTGATTGAGACTCTCAGAGATTTAGTTTTGAGTGTTTTTAGTCTAGTCAGATGATTTAAGTCCATTAACTCTCTCTGACTCTCTGACCAGAGACTGAACTACTGAACTAGAGCTGATTGAGACTCTCAGAGATTTAGTTTTGAGTGTTTTTAGTCTGATCAGATGATTTAAGTCCATTTACTCTCTCTGACTCTCTGACCAGAGACTGAACTACTGAACTAGAGCTGATTGAGACTCTCAGAGATTTAGTTTTGAGTGTTTTTAGTCTAGTCAGATGATTTAAGTCCATTAACTCTCTCTGACTCTCTGACCAGAGACTGAACTACTGAACTAGAGCTGATTGAGTCTCTCAGAGATTTAGTTTTGAGTGTTTTTAGTCTAGTCAGATGATTTAAGTCTATTAACTCTCTCTGACTCTCTGACCAGAGACTGAACTACTGAACTAGAGCTGATTGAGACTCTCAGAGATTTAGTTTTGAGTGTTTTTCTTTCTGTTAATTATTCTCATCTTAAACAGGACAAACACACTGAAAACCTCCAGGAGAAGCGGCTGAGATCCACATGACACTATTTTAAAGATGGAGTTTATTAAAGAGGAGAGTGAAGAAATGAGGATTGAAGAAACACTGAGAGTGAAACATGAAGAAACTGAGGAACAAACAGAGAAAGAGGAGAGTGAAGACGTGAAGATTGAAGAAACATTGAGAGTGAAACATGAAGAAACTGAGGAACAAACAGAGAAAGAGGAGAGTGAAGACGTGAAGATTGAAGAAACATTGAGAGTGAAACATGAAGAAACTGAGGAACAAACAGAGAAAGAGGAGAGAGAAGACGTGAAGATTGAAGAAACATTGAGAGTGAAACATGAAGAAACTGAGGAACAAACAGAGAAAGAGGAGAGAGAAGACGTGAAGATTGAAGAAACATTGAGAGTGAAACATGAAGAAACTGAGGAACAAACAGAGAAAGAGGAGAGAGAAGACGTGAAGATTGAAGAAACATTGAGAGTGAAACATGAAGAAACTGAGGAACAAACAGAGAAAGAGGAGAGAGAAGACGTGAAGATTGAAGCAGTATTCAGTTTGAAACATGAAGAGACTGAGGAACACACAGGTTGGTTTCGTTCTCAAAGCTGAACTCAGTCATTTGATCATTATTAAAATCTCCAGCTCTACAGAAATTAGTGATATTTTTGAATAATCAGAATTGAAGCACTTTTATTTGACATGGAACTGGTCAGACGTGTTGAGATCACATGACCAGATAAATACACCGTGTGCAGAATTATTAGGCACGTTGATTTACTGATCATATTTTTTTTCCAGGCACATTTGACCAATTCCAAACCACAGTAATCCTAATAACTACTATTAAATTAGTATTTAATAATGTATAAGTGATATATAATTGCTCATGAAGGCTGGAAATGAAAAACGCCTTGTATTCAGGTGTGCAGAATTATTAGGCATGTCTTCTTTTACAGATAAATTGAGCCAAAAAAGAGATTTAACTATTAAAATGCCCATGAGAAGGATGCAATACTAGACATTGCAGTTAAATACTAAATTAATAGTAGTTATAAGGATTACTGTGGTTTGGAATTGGTCAAATGTGCCTGGAAAAAACATATGATCAGAAAATCAACGTGCCTAATAATTCTGCACTCAGTGTATAGGACTATGTTGTCAACTAGTGATATCATCACAAGAACTATTGAGAAATATGCAACATAGTATAGACAATTGTTTTTGTCATATGTATTATAGTAACTGACAGACACTATCATTTCAGCCGCTCTGTGCAGCTCGAACATAGCATCAGCTCAGCTTCGCGGCTGAGAGACGAATAGACGATTAACTTAAAGCTTTTACTCTTAAACACAAAAGGCATGCACGTCCACTTTAATAAAAAAAGGAATATGGGCGTGCGTTTGAGCCAGCGGGGAATGAAAAACAAAGGACCATCGAGAGACTTCATGTGCTCTACTTCTATTGGATAGTCGCGTCGCGTTCATGGAGTAATTTGCATAAAGTTGGGCTTCTGCCTTTTTTAACGTGCGGCATTTGTTCCTTCCCGGAATGCTTAGAGGGCGTGTTCAAAGTCGCTTGACGTCACCCAGAAGTGTCGCACGGACAAGTGGATCTGCACCCTGATGAAATGAACGCGGCGCAGCAAAACTGATGAAATGAACGCGGCCAAAAATCGAATTCTCGGAATTTTGGTCGAGCCAGAACGTATCGACTAATAATCGACTGGGAGATTACAGCCCTACTGATAAGGATAACACAGAATGGTATATTGGGCAGTGGTTCTCTCCCTATTTGTCCATAGGACCCACATTTTCCTATTTTCATTTTATTAGTATATATTTGTGTGTGTGTGTATGTATTATTTATTTATATATATATATATATATATATATATATATATATATATATATATATATATATATATATATATATATATATATATATATATATAAATAATAATAGTCAGTGAAATTTCACAATTATCCATACTTAGCAAAAACTAATACTAGGTTAATTAATGCAAGTAGGCTAAATGTCCTCAAAACAGCTACAGAGGACAAGTAAACAGTCCTCAATAAAAACAAAGAAACTAGTCAAACTAACAAAACCAACAAAAAATACAACAGAAAATACAAATAAAATAAACAGGTTTTCCAGGAAGATGTACTTACAGTGATATTTAGATGAGTAATACACAGCAGAAATAGAATAAAGTAAAAAAAAAAGTAAAGTAAAATAACTGCTGTATAAATGAAATATTGACTAATTCTTATTTAAAACGAATAAAAAGATATTCATTCAATAGCAGTGAGTGATTTTATCTTTGTCTTTTTTTGTTAGATTAACAATGACTGCTGCATGTCGGCTGCTGTCCCTTTAAGAGCTGCGCGTACCATAGGCCCACTGTTATACACACGCTCTTTCTCTGTGTTCATTTAAGACATAACCGACTGCGTTTACGAGGATACTTACCAAAAAGGCATTTCGATATATTTGTGTGTACTAGACTATTTGACCGTTTTGGCATGTATCTGAAGCCCATAGTTAGTGCTGGGCGGTATATCGGTTCATACCGAATACCGGTATTTTTTTTTTTTAATGATATGAATTTTGATGATACCGCAATACCGGTATATGCCGCTTAAACAACGTTCGGAACGCGGCGCAGCGCGTCATTGTTTGAGAGGGGAGAAGGGACCCATTTCATTGATGCACTGTAGTAAGAGCAGTCAGAGCACAGTTGAGATCGCATTACAGCACAGCCTATGGCTGTATCCTATACTCTCATTCACTATTCCATACGTTATCACTTTATTTGAAGGAGTGAATGAAAACGTGAGTGAAGTCGGACAACCGTTGTGTGTACATCGGCTGAACACTCGTTATTGCGGTGCAATGGGATAGAATGAGTGCACTCAATAACGTCCACTAAGGTTTCGGACACCACTACATAGCGCTGTGCCCTCCAAATAATGCTATATTTGAGGTTATGGGAGCGGTGTCGGATTCAGCCCTTGATTATAGTTGAGAATTCAAACTACACGCGGCGCGAGAGAGAGAGCGGTTTCTGCACGGAGCGCTGCGATGAGTTTAACAACGCTCACCACATGGGTCATATAGCACTGATATAGACCGGAGCGAGCGCGTTTAAATTTTTTGTGGACATATTTCATAAACTCTAGTGCTCTAGACATGAACCAGAAGCGTGTATGCGCGCATATTTCATCACGTCTTATTAAAATGAAATGTGCACTGATTACACTGATACCGTATGTCTGATCACCAACGCGCTGACACGATGGATTATTCAAAAGACAATGATGTAAGTTAATAAATAAACTGAGAATTCAAAGAAGAATGAGCCAAAAAGTAACTGCTTTATTCTTTCTGTGTTAAACTGATGTGTGTCATTCGTTCAGAGAGTCCTCTTAAATGTATTGCTAATATCCGCGTTTCTCTTCGTTTTGGCAGTTTGTTGTTATATAGGGTTCGATTTTTAAAATGCTTAAGGTGCCCTCAACTCAACTTTTTAATATTCAGGTGTCTGTAAGTATGATTCTGAGCGTGTTGCAGGTCTGTGTTTTATTGGTTGTTGTCTCTCCACAGCATCATTTTGTAAACCTGTAGACCTATTAACTCTAGTGTGGAATTTTTCTACAATATTCACTCGTCATGACAGTAAAACAGGGTATTCTAGTCAATCTCCTTCAGTATTTCCTCTTTAATCAGTAGAAAATGTGATTAACACCTTGTCATGCATAGGGGAAAAAATACCGTCATATACCGTGAAACCGATATAATTTAGAAAAATACCGTGATATACATTTTTGGTCGTACCGCCCAGCACTACCCATAGTATACTATGCTTATGCGCGTTCCGCCCATTCCGCCCCGTCTCGGAGCATGCGCGCTGGTGGCCGTCTATGGAACGGCATTTCTTTCGCAGCTTAATGCGCTTTTAATAGCATTGTTTGGTATCAACCACGTCCCGCAGTTTATCAACAGCAGACTGCATTTTACATCACTCTCTTATTCAGCTGATTTGGATGTTGAGTTTTGGGTTAGAGAGGAATGCAAGCGCACTGCTGTCTGCTGTGAAGGAAAGGAGAGTGTGCTGACTGAACGCGGGAAGCGGTACAGTAATCGTTTTACCTCGATTATCTTATTTTCATAATCGCTGGAAGCCAAAATTGAAATTGAAATACGATTAATTGAGCAGCCCTAGAGTGGACCATGTTCATTGTTCATTGGCTCATTTTTAAACACTCGAAGTAGATTGGTCTCTGAAAATGATCCCCAATTCGTTGGTCAGTTACAACGTACATCGAACATGACCGACTGAAAGGGAACGTGCTCCACACGGCTCTGGGGGGTTAATAAAGGCCTTCTGAAGCAAATACATTTTTTATGAGTTTCTTTGTTCTGCTGAACACAAAAGAAGATAGTCTGAAGAATGTTTGATGTAGAACAACCATGGAATTCCATAGTAGGGAAAAAATACTATGGTAATGAATGGTTGCTCCATCAGCTTTGTTACAAACATTATTCAGACTATCTTTTGTGTTCAGCAGAACAAAGAAACTCATATAGGTTTGGAACAACTTGAGGGTGAATAAATGATGACAGAATTTTCATTTTTGGGTGAACTATCCCTTTAAGTTATAAACGGAGCGTACCTGGTGTTCTCGACTATAGATGGACATGTTCGTTTCCTCCTTTTGAGGCTACTTTGCGTCTGTACATGTGTTGGTGGAGCAAGTTTAGTCTAGTTACATGGAAACTTGTTGCCTGAGATTCTGCGTCTGATTTTTATTTCCAATACCGTAGATACTCAAATGTACACACTATGATAATTGTACATGTTTATACTGTGACATACTGGTATATTGTTAAAACCCTTGAAACAAAGCAACGGAGAGCAATATAGGTCAGATGTAGGGTTTGGCGATTATCTAAAAAAAAAAAATCTTGATATTGTCAAAATGTTTCAGATATTTGATATATATCCCCATTAAAAAGCAATAAAAACTATTTCAATAAAACTAAATTAAATACAAAATGTTTGTTTAGTGCAAATTTAAGCAGTTCAAAAAAAATCTAGACCAAGTGATCACTTCCTGCTTTTATTAAATGAACACATGTAAATGTGACTGAACTGAAGTAGTGCAAAACAAGTACAGAAAGTGCATTGCCAACTTTTTTAGTGAATGCAATTCACAATTTATATTGTGCAACTGGGGGAAATTAAAATATATATATATATATAAGCTAAGAACACAAGTGTCAACTGTCTCTGGTTTAAGAGAAGCTCTGTGGCATGAAACTGTTCCCACTGGCACTAAGAACCGGATGCTCTCACCAGAACCAGAACTCTCAGATGGGGGGCTAGTTGTTGGAATTAATAGGTATTTCTTAGCTAATTTTGCACATTTGGGGAAATGTGCCTCATGGATGCTCCAACACATTAGTGGCTTTGTGTCACTGTCAGCATTTGCAGCGTGCAAGTAGCTTTCCAGTTCCTTTTCAATTGCCTCCCTCTGGGACAGACCCTTAGAAGTAGAAGAGGATGTTTCCTGTTTGAAGAAGGTCCCCAATGTCTTCTTTTTTCGGGCTGGTGGCTCTGGTGGAGCTTCTGCACTTGCTGTTGAACTGGATTCCACAGTGTCAGACGCAGAATGCGTGTTAGCAAGTAGGGACTCGATCTCGTCAACAGCTTGGGTTTCACCTCCTGAATTTTGTTGTGTTCAATATAAGTGGTTTTAAACCTCAGATCAGTGAGGGAGCAAATGGTCTCAGGATCAGAATATTTGTCATTGAGATGCTCCAGAATTGAGCTTTTGATTGATTTTGTGAGGTCTGTATCTTCCTCTTGAGGTGCAAGGATGTCAGAGTTCAACAGAGAAAGCACTGGTTTGATACAAGGAACCATGACATAATCCTCACCTGACAATGCGTCAGTGAAATCTAGAAGTGGCCGTAGAGCTTTGTGAACAGACTCCAGGACCTGAAGATCATACCGGGTGGGCACCAAATGTCTTGCCTTTTTATCAGAGGCAAGGACTTTGCTTAGGGCTGGCTCTTGCTCCAGAACTTGAGCAATCATTTGTTCCCTGGATCCCCACCTGGTAGGTGATTCGGTAATAAGCTGGTGGTTTGGTAGATGGAGATCTCTCTAGACATTGGCAAGTTCTCTTCTCCAGCTGTGTGAGAAGCTGGCCACAATTTTCTTGCACACACCGATACTCATGTTCAATGCGGGCATCCCTCATGCTTCTCTCTGTGAAAAAAAATAAATAAATAATTAGCATACAATCCTTTAACCTAACATTAAAAGTCAAACTTATTTCACAAATTATGGCATACATGCATGGCAACACTGCAGCCTTGTATATTTATTCAATTCAGTCGCTTTGCATCACAACAGATAACGGGAGCAATATAGTCAAACTTGTTGCTCCTCTCTCAAATTCCAAGACTCAAGTGTGGCACGTAATCCATCTGCGATGTTCTCTCCGGTGTGTTCAATTGGAAAGTAACTGGTTTGCAGACAAGCGGATTTCAGCTCCCAGCCATCAATAAAATGAACGGTAAGACTGATGTAGGTTTCGCAGGTTCGGCTCGTCCATAGAACTTTAAAATATGCTTTTTTAAATGTAATTTCTTCCTGCTTTTTACTATTTCTCGCATATGAAAAAGGGACTGTAGAGAAAAAAACTGTGCCACTGCTACTGCAGTGCTGGCTGCAAGACGAGTGATGGAGAGAGAGAAAAAGAGCATGTGTCCTAGGTTGAAATAGGCTCTCCTCAGGTGACACCAATTAACCAGTTGATTGCAGGTGAGCTACCAGGGAAACCGCAATGAAACACAGATTAGAACACTCCCACATAACACTCCCACCCTTAAAATGTTGCTATAGGATGACCAATGGCAAAATCAACAAGTGCATGGGATAAACGAACACAACAACTTACGACCTTGACAGAGCATCCGCCAAAACATCCTTCCCACGAATGTGGCGGACTGTAAGGTCATATCTCTGCAAAAACAGACTCCATCGCATTAAGCGCTGGTTAGAGTTTATCATGCTGTGGAGGAACACTAGATGGTTATGATCAGTGTACACAATAAGTAAAACACTGGATGAAACGTACACCTCAAAATGATTCAGAGCAAGGACAAGGGCCAAAGCTTTTGATGGATATCGAATTTCTTTGAAAAATGGCACACAGGATGCTCAACTCCCACTGAATCATCTTGGAGGAGAACAGCACCCACACCGAAATCACTAGCATCCACAGCTAGCTTGAAAGGTCTGTTAAAATCAGGGGCAGCAAGAATAGGAGAACTGCTCAACAATGCCTTCAGATTGTCAAAGGCCACTTGACATGACTCCGTCCAAACAAAAGGAACCTTGGGACTAAGCAGTTTAGTTAAAGGTGTAGCAACAGTAGCAAAATTTCTGCAAAAACTCCTATAGTATCCTGCCACACCCAGGAAACGTTTGAACTCCCGTCAAGATGATGGTACTGCAAAATTCACAATGGCCTCCCCTTTTGCTCCTATTGGAGACACATGACCATGACCAACAACTTTGCCCAAAGTAAGTTACTGTGGCCTGCCCAAACTCACACTTGGAGAGGTTCAGGGTCAAATTTGCAGCCTTTAACCGCTTGAACACATCCTTAAGCTGGGCCAAGTGCTGAGACCAGGTAGAACTATAGATGACCAAGTCATCAAGATAAGCCTCACACCCTGCAACTCCATCCAACAACTTATTCACCAGACGCTGGAAAGAGGCAGGTGCATTTCGGATTTCAAATGCCATAACGTTATAATGGCAGAAGCTATCCGGCGTCACAAAAGCAGAGATCTCACGGGCTCGCTGTCTTAAGTGGAACCTGCCAGTAGCCTTTTAAGAGATTTAACTTGGAAACAAAGGATGCAGAACCAACTTGATCAATGCAGTCATCTAGGCGTGGAAGAGGATAGGAGTCAGGCTTAGTGATGGCATTTACCTTATGAAAATCGGTACAAAACCGAAACAAACTATCATGCTTCTCAACTAGTAAACATGGCGAGCTCCAAGCACTAGAAGTCGGTTCAGCGATGTTATGTTCTAACATACACTCTAACTCGTTACGCAAGCTGCCGTTTAACAGGGTTCACTCTATATGGGTGTTGCTTAATAGGGTTAGTTTGACCTGCATCAATATCATGCTCAAACACATTGGAGCAATAAATTAGATACAAAATGATGATGGCTCACAGAGTTTCATGCATTGCTCGTACTGCACAGGATGATGCTTGAGGTGATGAACGAGATTGATACTGCTATTCCTGCAGTTCCCATGTGTGCAAATGTTGAATAGTCTGTCAAAAAAGTGAATATGTATAGCGAAATAAAGTGGAAAATTTCCTGTCGAATATTATAGGTTTTATTTTTAAACTAAGTTAATATGTTCAGTGTTTCCCCTACAATGTATTCACAGCAGCGCAGCGCCGCCGCTGGATTTTCAGCGCCACTGCAAAATCTTCACATGATCAGTAATATCACGACATTCACTTACACACTGTAAAAGAGAGAGAGAGATTGACGATGGCCAGAGAACCAAACAAAAATGTAGTCTGCTTACACTTTCACAATATCACAGGGCTGTGATATTAATCTTATTTTCGCTTCCAAGGATTAAAAAAAGAAGATACGAGGAAAAACTATTATAAACTATGCTCGCGCAGCTAGCACAACTTCCTTCCCTTCACAGCCACGCTGTCATTTCTCCCCAAACATGCTTTTAACGTCAGTTTCAGCACAATCCGTGATTGTTGTCAAATGCACTCTCCACTTTGGCTAAATTGCAGAACGTGTTTGATTTAATTAAAAGCACAATAATCCGCGCAATAGACGCTGTTTCCAAGTTCAAGGCGGGTGTGTGTGTGTGTGTGTGTGTGTGTGTGTGTGTGTACGCACGCTGCGAAACGGACCGACTTGCACATATGCTTCGTGTGCGCGACTAAACCATCAAATACACAACAAAATAGCCTATATCTCAAAATGACAGGCTTGGAGAGTATTCACTTAAACACAGTTTAGCTTAAATGGGCGTAAAAGGGAGAATGATTTTAGATCTGCGTCTTAAAGGGGCAGCATCTAATAAACTTGGTGACGATTGAGCCATAATGTGAATCAAAACAACAATATATATATTTGATTAATAAAAACTTAAGGTAAAAAAAAACATCATGTAATAATATTTCACAATATTAGGCTACTGTTTTTTCTGGTATTTTTGATTAAATAAATGCAGGCTTGATCAGCATGAGACTTTTTGCAAAAACATAAAATAGTATCCAAACACTTTGGTTTTTTTTGTGTTTTTTTTTTACATATTGCCCCTTTCTTACATTTGAGCCCTTGCCCCTTAGGAACTTTCTGCACGTCCCTGCAGGTTATTGAAGTAAAATAGGCTATAAGCTAGTCACCTTTTAAACTAATAAAAAGCTTAATTTGGATTTTAATGTTCAAAATGTCTATTTCTATCCACAAAACTTGCCAGAAGTCATGGTTTAAGGTTTTTTGTTTTTTTTTTATTCCGGAGGTGCATGCCCCCGGACCCCCCGACGGCTTGGTAACAACCTCCGGCACGTAACAGCACCGCTGCTGGAAAAAATTCTAGGGGAAACACTGATGTTGCAAAAATAAGTAAGTTAAGAAAAAACTAAGTTAATATGTAAGTTAATAAGTCTGCAAAAGTTATTATGAATTATTTGTTTTGTTAATGAAATTGCGTGTGAAAATGTTTTCAGTATAAATATTCACAGCTTATACAACCATTCAGAATTTTAGCCTCTAAAAATGCAAAATTCAACATACTTTTGTGTTTCAAAGACATTTGTCATTATTTTACTTTGATACACAATCATATGGCAAAAGTAGGTCAGGCCATCCTTAAAAATATTTTGGTTTGCAGTAACAGTAAAAAAAAAAAAAAAAAAAGGTCGGTAGGTAGGTCTATTTATTTTTATTTTTTTCAAGTTTCAATGTAAAAAAAAACTACCATTTTGGTGATGTTGATTACGTAGGTATGAATTTAAACAAATTAGCATATCATGACGTACCTTCCAGCGCATCATTGCAAACCTCATTTTGATGCAGGCTATATAGACCACAAACTATTTGAAATCTTTGTCAATAACATGTTTATTGCATGAATTTCAGGTGCATTCATTTGAAGAAAAAAAGAGGTAGAATCAAGACATAAAGAAGCCACTAGATTTCAATTAAAAGAAAATAGAGGAATTATATAAGGGAAAATTTGACCCTCTGGCGCTTATAGGTATAAATGAACCGTTTTTAAATCTAGTTTTATCTAAACAATTTTTAACAATAGGGCATTGTAAAGGTCAGTGACTGGGAGACTTGGATATTTTATTGAAAATCTGTTATGTACATTTGAAAAACAACCATGGGTCAATTTTACCCCGTGGCGGTTCTAGTGTTAAAGGCAATTCGAAAAAGGAAATTTTTTCCGTATTTACAGGTCACCTGGTACGGTCACACATTGCTCCCACACAGGGCCTACTTATTATTATTTTTCCACTCAAGTATATCTAATAACTAGACATATATTCAAGAAATGTATTAGAACAGAAAGACCCTATAGTTTCAGCCTTGCTTAAAGACAGTTAAGCATGTCAATCCATTCCCGACGATCTTGGTTTGCTTCTTATTTATTAAATATACAGCCAAATAGTTGATTTGATTAAACATGGATCAAAATTAAAATACTATACAAAACGAAATTCATTTTAAAGAAAGACTTTCTAGAAAACAAATTCAATGAAATAATCAGATGTGCATATTTTGAGCATGTGCTTTACTCATGCTGCTTACTTTTCATAATCAACATATGAAATTAAAAAATTATAATATTTAGACATAGCCTAACTATATGGAACTAAATAGGCTACGTTTTCTTTAACCCTCTGTCCGATGAAGTCGTCGGCGCCTTTTGATGGATTTTTTCCTTATTCCAGCGGACACAACTCACAATACTCCATAATTTTTAGCCATACAGATCAGTGCAAGACATAATTATAAACAGTAAACTGTCTACTTTTATTTGTGTACACTCACAATATTATTTTGCACTCCACTCCAAACGCTGTCTTCATTTCAAAAATATATTTTGTTTATTGATAGGTTTTTATGTACATCTCAGCATTAATCCTTTAGCTAATCACCCACATTATCTTCATTATTTTAATCTTCATCACATACATGTAAGTGTGGCCTTTTTCCTTTGTCTTAGCTCTCCCCCCCATTGGGTCTCATGGGGGAGGGTACTGTACTGAGTTTCTCTATTCTTTGTACAGTTAGGAGTTGCAGGATCTCAGTGTTCTCATGGTGGAAATAATGATTACCAGATGTGTTGTATACATTATACTGATATCACGTGGCTCACGTTCTTATACCATGAGACATATATGATGTAATTCTTTTCCATTGGTGGAATTCATAAGACGCCTCTTTTCTTTTGCATATATATTTGAAATCCTTTGTTCAATAAATCGAAGATTTTTCTTCCCTCAGATCTGAGCAGTCATTGTCTTTGAATCACAGAGAAATGCTGAGAAGGGCACAAAACGGGACAGGGTTTAATTGATACCTATCATTTATTAAACGCAAAGTTTTCCATTTCAAAAGCATTTTTAAATTCAGTTTATATTTCCAACAAACGAAATTCCAAGCCAAAATAACGAAGTGGTAAAAAACCCTTTGAGTTACCACCATCAAATTAAAACTTTTCGCTCATCTCAGTATGTTGCAATGCGTCACACCTGGCGTATATAAAAGTCGATCATTCTTTACAGATGATGGTATGTTTGGACAGAATATGAGTTCTTTATTAAACTCATAAAAAACAACAGAATATAAAATGCCACAATTTATCATAACACGTATGTGCCGCTCAAGTATAAGGTGCTTTCCTTGCCATCAGTGCTTGGATAACACACGTCTCATTAAAAATAATGGCGTGTGGTGGCTGGGATATACATAAACCTAACCACATGTAGCATGACTTTTGGAATGATTTATCTCGAGAGGAAAAACATTTTTTTAATCGCATAACATCAGTTAATGTAAACGCTGTCATTTCCCAATATTTTTTTTATCGACTTTTAGAAAATATCGCAAAAGTTTTGCGCAAATCTGTAATGGAAACGAGACCACCTATGGAATATGACTACATGATGGAGTGCACATAACCTAAATGGACAGAGACTTGCCTTCTACCGTCAACATGGAACCACAGCTGTAGTCATACTTGAAGAGCATTCTCTGGAGTGCCCGCCTGTCCCGAACTGTCAGCGACTTCATGGCCAAGATGCAACGTGGTTCTGGGCACAGTTTTTCCAGAACTTCGTGCCAAGTTAAAGCGGTGTCGAGATTTTAGATGTATTATGGTGCCCGAACCAGTATGACTTTGAACGGTGACCACGAACATTTTGTTTACTGCAGCCGCAGCCATTATTACCAAGCGCGAACCGTTGACTCTGACAGTGAATGAGAGTATGAGACGAGGCGAACTCACAGGCCATAGTGTGACATCTGTTAACCAATAGTGTAAACATAGATGACGCCACAGGTTTTTATTTAAAAGAAAGAACGTAGCCTTCGTTTGTATGTAGGCCTAGGCAATTTATATATTTACAATACTTACTAAAATATATAATTAATATAATTGTATTGCTTTTGTATTAGTTGTTTGAAGAGTAAAAAAAAGAAATTGATGTTAACTTCTTTCTTTCTTTTTTTGCCTTAGACCTGATAGCACTGAAAGAGGAGAGTGAAGTGTTGAATGAAATGGAAAGGAAAGATCAATATAACAATCATGATTTCATTACTGGAGAAAAAACTTTTAGTCGCTCACAGACTGAAAACACTTCTTCACGAAAAATAGCTCAAATGAATGGAACTGGAAGTAATTTTGCCTACCAACAGTGTGGAAAGACTTTCAGTAGAGAAGGAAACCTTAAAGTTCACATGAGAATCCACTCTGGAGAGAAACCGTACACCTGCTGTCAGTGTGGAAAGAGTTTCACTACAAAACAACACTTTGAAGACCACATAAGGATTCACACTGGAGAGAAGCCGTTCACCTGCCAACAGTGTGGAAAGAGTTTCAATAGAGAAGGAAACCTTAAAGCCCACATGAGAATTCACTCTGGAGAGAAACCGTACACCTGCTCTCAGTGTGGAAAGAGTCTCAATCATAAAGGAGATTTTAAATACCACTTGAGAATTCACTCTGGAGAGAAGCCTTTCACCTGCTCTCAGTGTGGAAAGAGTTTCAATCATAAAGGAGATTTTAAATACCACTTGAGAATTCACTCTGGAGAGAAGCCTTTCACCTGCTCTCAGTGTGGAAAGAGTTTCAATCATAAAGGAGATTTTAAATACCACTTGAGAATTCACTCTGGAGAGAAGCCTTTCACCTGCTCTCAGTGTGGAAAGAGTTTCAATCATAAAGGAGATTTTAAATACCACTTGAGAATTCACTCTAGAGATAAGCCTTTCATCTGCTCTCAGTGTGGAAAGAGTTTCAATCAGAAATTACATCTTAAAAACCACTTGAGAATTCACTCTGGAGAGAAGCCTTTCACCTGCTCTCAGTGTGGAAAGAGTTTCAGTTTTAAAGGAAACTTTGAAGACCACTTGTCAATTCACTCTGGAGAGAAACCCCACACATGCCCTCAGTGTGGAAAGAGTTTCAATCTGAAAGGACATCTTAAAAACCACTTGAGAATCCACTCTGCAAAGGGCCCTTACACCTGCTCTCAGTGTGGAAAGAGTTTCAGTTTTAAAGGAAACTTTGAAGACCACTTGTCAATTCACTCTGGAGAGAAACCCCACACATGCCCTCAGTGTGGAAAGAGTTTCAATCTGAAAGGACATCTTAAAAAACACTTGAGAATTCATGCTGGAGAGAAACCAGATTTAGAATGGAGTGACTGAATGAGACGGGAAACATCATCTTTTGCGGGAACTTTACTGATCAAAGTTTGATGAGAAACAAAACAACTGTATATGTTAAACAGGTAAAAAAATATAGAGGGCACAATCCGACCGTTCCCAGCATTCTCTGCCGACCATCTCTCGTGTGGCTTCTCGTGGGAAATGTAGTTCGTTTGAACATATTGTGAAGGTAAACAAACAAAACTATCATAAACATTAAAGCAATGATGATCATCTTTAACTTTATATTCAGCATTATTCAATATTGATAAACTGGAAATAATAAATTGCAACATCTGTATTTCCATCTCTTTGACAAGGTGTCTCTATTCTGAGCAGCTGGCGGAGGGTTAGATGGTCTTGGGTGGTAGTTACAGACCAAAAAATGAGCAGGTGTCATTGGCTGTGGTTCATTCGATTTGTTGTGAACTTTAGTTAGTTAGTCACTTCATTGTCCACAAGTGGAAATTTGTCTTTGGCTTCACCACAAAGAAGCACATTCAATATCATCACACAAATCAAATAAAAAGACAAGTAACACAATCCCCCTCACGCTCAGATCCCAGTATTTAAAGTTCTGACTGCAGTGGGCACAAATGATATTTGATACACCTTTGTCCTTGCTTGAGGTTGCCTAAACCGTCTTTTTGATGGTAAAAGCTGAAATTTAAAGGTAGGTAAGACTTGGTAAAAAAAACTTTTTTTCCAAATTTGTTTAAACTTTCTTTATATATCAATACATAATTAAAATGTAAGTACTCTGAAAAAGAAAGTATAAAAATTGAGTGTCTGTAGACCTCTCACGACTATTTTAAAGACAGCTCATTATTTCCATTCACTCCACCTTCTCCCTTCTGGGCTCTTTCCAAAGCCACGCCCCCAAAACACATGAACGCGCTACGCCGACCGCTCTCAGCTGGAAGACGCATTATTTACCTGAGACGAGCGAGTGCATGTAGTGACATCATGTCAGAATCACATGTAATAAAAAATCTAACTTTATCATTATGAATATAAACAAATAAGATGTCTTTTAGAAGAGTAGTAAAATAGTTTAGACAGAGGGTAGTAGCTAAAGCTAACTTAGTTCTAAAAAAAAGTTCCTGGATGTGGTGTACTAGCTTTTACACGTGCATTTTGTTATCTAAAGTAAAATTTTGCGAAATTCAACACGACAGCGATCAACTTGAGCTAAGCATATTGAGTATTTATCATCTCTACTAATGGCTCGCTAAGTGTATAACATTGTAACTTTATGCTAAGTAATGTTATGTTAGCTATATTAGGCAGCTACGTGTGCTAGTGATACATGCTTCATGAAAACGTAAACCAAAAAATGTATAATCAAAATGAAAGATTATCTGTCCAGCAGAAATACAGCCATCCAGGAGTTGCTTTTCAGCCGATATTTACTCGCGTTTGATTTCTTTGTTTATCCAAAGACTTTTTGTGCATTGCCTTTTCTTGTACTGTCTTCCTTTTTTTGCATTGTTTACCTTCGCTGACTGCAAAACCCGGCACTGTGAATTTTGAATGCTCTTTCTCTGCCATTATTTTGCTCTTCCTGTTTCGTGCCTCTTGAACTCCTCAAATCAAACGGGTGCACGGCTGCGCGCATGTGGGCAGATCCTGTAGCAAAAGGGGTGGTAGCCATGGTAGCGAGAGAGAGTGACAGTCGCCCAAGCCAATCACTTGATTCGTCCCGAACGAAAATAATGAGCGGTGTTTATTGCAGATTAAAAAGTCTAGAGTCACTCAATTTTTATACTCTTTTTCAGAGTACTTACATTTTAATTATGTATTGACATATAAAGAAAGTTTAAACAAATTTGGACAAAAGTGTTTTAGATCATTCTTACCTACCCTACCTTTTATATTTAACAATCTTCAATAAAAATTCTGTGCTTTTTGTTTGACTCTGGTTTGATCAATTCCATTCAATTGTCTTTGTGGTTGTCCTCCAATTGCACTAGCAATTTTAAAGGGTTCATATAATGCCATTTTTGTACAAATTAATATGATTCTTTAGTGTCTAAATGAAAAGTTAGTCTCTCTGTGGACACATCTGTGCAACCGTATCAATTTGAACCGGAGTCGGACCCAGAACAAGATGACGTTCCCAACAAAGTTCGACGATTAAGGCTCGAACAGGACGTTTCTGAATGGTTGGTTAACGTAATGTCACTTTGATCTATCTTTGTACTGGTAGGGTAGCAGTATGGCTGCAACAAACAATTATTTTGATAATCGATTAATCTGAAGACTATCAAACCGATTAATCGACTAATCATCGATTATTGCCGTCTGTTTGGCGACTAACCAGTAAGTTTTGACTGATTATTCAGCTTTTTTTAAATAGTTAAAACATTGAGTTATACATATTCTTACTATAATATAAAAAAAGAATCACTTCAGTTTTTGAAATGGTTGTTTTAATGAACCAACTGAGCCAAGTAAACAAGTTCTCAGGTTTCTGTCCAACTCAAATTACACACAAATGCTCTCTTTCAATTGAAAAAAATAAACAAATTTATCAGCTGCATTACAGAAACGAATATATATATATATATATATATATATATATATATATATATATATATATATATATATATATATATATATATATATATATATATATATATATATATATATATATATATATATATATATATATATATATAATATATATATATATATATTAGG
Source organism: Gobio occitaniae (assembly GCA_033150135.1). Classification (NCBI taxonomy): domain Eukaryota; kingdom Metazoa; phylum Chordata; class Actinopteri; order Cypriniformes; family Gobionidae; genus Gobio; species Gobio occitaniae. The sequence continues at coordinate 89,734 of JARQWZ010003823.1, forward strand.
GTGCATCAAATTTGAATGGGAAATTTTAATTTCAAAATATGAATTTGGCTGGCATTGCATTTTGTTCCAATTAACATAAAAATGACTTTTGCAAAGTTTTGAGGAATTCCATTGAGATTTAGGGGTGCCACCTAAAACATGAACTTTGGCGAAAATTGCTAATTTTTCAAAATTTTTGTCTAATTGCCAAAAGGTTGACCTGGAAATGTTGAGTACAGTGAACTTTTATACAGTAACATGTTCTATAGGGTTATCAAAGTAAAAGTTGTTTGTTTGCCCTTTGGGCATTTCTCAGAATTCAACTTTCAAGATTCTCCATTCATTTGTCCTATAGACAAAATGAATGGAGGTCAATGGGACATGTTCACGTGGCCTTACGCTGAATTTTGTGCAGCAGTGATGGATGTCGGACACACATAAAGTTTAATTGACTTTATTGTTAAACACAAGGAGCGACACACTTAAAAGGACAAACCCTCTCTAGTGGCTAACTCACTGGCAACTAACAGGGCCTAAAGCCGCGTGGTAACCAAAGCGTTTTAGCCGGCTGAAAACACTAGGCGCTCTGCTGAATATGTCTCGCTGTGGGCGCTTGAGAGCATTTTGGCAGCGCAGCGTTTTTTTCATTTGAGACTCTTTGCTTGTTATGATACAGAATATCCGCGGAAGTGTTACTAAGTATCTCGTTTCACAGATAGTTTCTTTCTGTATTGATTCTATATAAAAATGCTGATACAATTAAAAGTATTTGCTCTGGCTCTTGTTTTAAATTATTTTGTTCCGTTATTATACTGCTTGTTGTCATCTGTTGACGTTGTACAGTACAAGCAGAATGTGGCAGTTGGTCGGTGTTGTATTTGTCCTGCTCCTCCTCCACTGTGATTGGACGGCTGGGTGAAAAGTGACAGTGATGAGCGCTGCGTTTTACTCAAAGTTAAACATTCTTCAACTCTCGGCGACCAGTAAAAAATGCTAAAAAACCATTGGCTGCTGGATTCTTGTGGTAACAGGTTCCATTCCTCTCTCAGACGTGTGAACAAGGTAACCTCTGGCGAGCGTGATGACTCCCACCTTCAGGTCTGTGAAAACCTGGTTCAGGAGGACCTCACCAATGTGGTGCTGGCACCCAGACCAAAGCAGTGGCCGGCCCAGTGAGAGCTGTATGGCAATGCAGGCTGCTATGAGATGGCCGGTGTTTGACGCAGTGTCAAATGCCATGTTGACAACCTGGTCAGCGCAGCACCAGTCCTGCCTTAACTTGCATGTCAACCGGGCAATGATCACTCCACATACCTCATTGGTCTGCTTTTTATATGCCGGGACACCAAGCAGTTTCACTCGCTCTGCATCTCCAACCACCACTGTAAGACGCTCCTCCAACTGGCGTACATTGCTGAGCATCGGTGTTAACTTGCTGTCCCAGTGTAGAGTGCACAATGGAGGTGGTGTCCACTGCTTGTGCTGTTCCTCACTGATTGTCTCCAGCACTTGGCGTCTTGCTCGGTCAGCTGTTGCGTCAGATGCAGAGAGATGTGTACATTTTCCGCCTGACTCTGCAACAAGGCCACGCGTGAAGGCATTGGTGACATCTTCAATCTTGTAGCCAGTGACATGACACTTGGCCGGTTAAGGATGTCATGTGGAATGAAGACGTTTGTTCCAGTCTTCTTATACTTGTGGGATAGTTCGCCCTCAGATGGTGGATAGACGGTGTTAGTATCCTCCTCTGACTCCTCATCACTCTCCAACTCCAAGCCGGACATTGCCGTCATCTCCTCCAGCTCCTTTTCACAGTGGGACTGCCTTGGCTGTTGCGGCAGCTTGACGCTCCTCTCACCTCTTCACCTTGAGCTGCAGCTTTTTGTCCAATACACCAAATGTGGCCACTCTGTCAGTCTTCATGCTGGCCAAGAAAGCTTGGTCTTCTGGGTTACCAATCAGCTTTTCAACATTTGGAGACCACAGCGGAAATGTGGCATCAAGTCTGCACTCCATTTTCTCCAATTGTTTCAATGTTGTCTCACTGGAGCGATTGGCATCCGCTTGTTGTTAGCATTGACTAAGTCTATCATCTTGTGGCACGCACGCTTGTCGCTCACCAATGGGATGTTGGCTTACTTGTAAAATGGCAGCACCTACTCCAGGACAACCTTGGCTGCCTAGCTGTGCTTGCAAATATACTTGTATTTAAAATGTGAATTTACTGTAACAACTACAATGCTACTCTCAATAAACATGAGACATCTATACTCTGAATATGACATTGTCCACTCTACAATACTGGTGATGTTAAGCTTAATAGCTTAGCTAACATGGATAGCTAACTGTGGTTAGCAAACTGTTGCTAGCTAATGTTAGCTAGATGTAATGAGCACCAAATACCTATAAATATGACTTAAATGACTTATGATAAATAAGTATACAAAGACACAACTACAGATTAATAATTTACCTCTGATCTCCATGGCGACCATTGAGCACTGTTAACCACTTTATCCAACAAAAACAGATGTGCGGTGGCACCCCTAAATCATCATGTACTGGAAAAATATTTTGCATGTGTTGTTTCTACATATTTTGGAACACTTTTAGCACCCAGCCATATCAAAATTCAAGAATTGTGTTTTTTGATGCACCCTAATATATATATATATATGTCTGAATGTAAACATCATCTCTAGAACAATGGCAGCAGTATAAAGAGCTTAATTTGTAAAACAAGTGTTCAGTTTAATGAAAACCAGTAAGTAAGTGTCCTTTCTGCACTGGCCTTTTCAAATAAGTGCTGAATTAAAATGAAGAAAGGTAAGCATATCAACATGCTCACGTGACAAACTTGCTCTTTTTTGTGAGCAAATGTTTCCTGCAGCAGAGAAGATCCGTTCTGATGGAGTGGATGTGGCAGGAATGCAAATGACTTTATTAATTTCTTCACTAAAAAAAATTGAAAAGATCAGAAAAACAATTATAAATGAACAACCGTTGACAGGGTTTTACGATTCAGCCTCAATCGATTCAATTATCACCCCTGAAGAACAACTACAGTGCTTTACAACTATAGGACAGGAAGAGCTAAATAAACTAATCATTGTGTCTAAATCAACAACATGTTTATTAGATCCAATACCAACTAAACTACTGAAAGAGCTGTTACCTGTAGCAGAAGAGCCTCTTCTCAATATTATTAATTCTTCTTTAACTCAAGGTCATGTCCCAAGACCATTCAAGATGGCAGTTATTAAACCTCTCATTAAGAAACCACAACTAGATCCAAATGAATTGGCAAATTACAGACCTATTTCAAATCTTCTATTTCTGTCTAAAATACTAGAAAAAATAGTGTCTGCTCAATTATGCTCTTACTTACAAGAAAAAGATATCTATGAAAAATGTCAGTCTGGATTCAGACCCAATCATAGCCAGTGTTCACAGAAACTGCACTCGTTAAAATCACAAATGACTTACAGCCTTGGTCGGCAGCTAAGAGTATCTCAATACTAGTTTTACTTGATCTTAGTGCAGCATTCGACACCATAGATCATAAAATTCTCTTAGATCGTCTACAAAATTACCCTGGTATTCAGGGACAGGCATTAAAGTGGTTTAGATCGTATCTATCAGAGCGTTACCAATTTGTCTATTTAAACAGGGAACAATCTAAGATAACGTCTGTGAATTATGGAGTGCCGCAAGGCTCTGTGTTAGGCCCTCTGTTATTCTCAATATATATGCTGCCACTTGGTAATATTATAAGAAAACATGAAATCAGTTTCCACTGTTATGCCGATGATACTCAGTTATATATTTCAGCACGACCAGATGAAATCTCGAAATTATCCAAGCTAACAGAGTGTGTTAAAGATATAAAATATTGGATGACCTGTAATTTTCTCCTACTAAATTCAGATAAGACTGAGGTATTACTTATTGGACCAAAAACTGGTACACAGAATCTCTTAAATTATAACTTGCATTTAGAAGGATTACTTCATCTGCTACAGTAAAAGACCTGGGTGTTATATTAGACAGCAACTTGTCTTTTGAAAATCATATTTCAAATACTACAAAAACAGCCTTCTTCCACCTCAGAAACATTGCTAAGCTACGGAACATGCTATCTGTCTCTGATGCAGAAAAGTTAGTTTATGCATTCATGACCTCTAGACTAGATTACTGTAATGCACTACTAGCTGGCTGTCCTGCCTCCTCAATAAACACGCTACAATTAGTCCAAAATGAGCTGCTAGAGTTCTTACTAGGTCAAGAAAATATGATCACATAACACCAATTCTAACATCTCTACACTGGTTACCTGTTAAGTTTCGTATCAATTATAAAGTATTGCTACTGACCTATAAGGCCCTAAATGGTTTAGCTCCTGTGTATTTAAAGGGGTGGTAAAACACATTCTTTTGAAGGCTTGATTGTGTTTGTGGGGTGCACTGTAACATGTGTTCATGCTTCGTTTTAAAAAAAATTGCATTATTTTTCATATATTTGACCTTTATTCTACACTGCTCTGTCCCTCCTTGTAAAACGGTCTGATGCGTTCCGGGTTGTATGAAGCCAGTCCCTCAAAAATACGCAATGGGCTCTGATTGGTTAGCTGGCCTAGTGTGTTCTGATTCGCTAACCGCAGTGCATGTTTGTCGGAAACGTCACGCCCCTTACCTTACCGGTAGACTGTGCTTTGGTCAGTATTAGCCAGTATTAAACCATTGCGTCAATAAAAACATACCAATCTGTGCCCGAATCAGACCCAGAACATTTGAGTGAAGATGATCGAGCAGAACCTGTTCAACCTGTTCATTCCTCAAGAGTAAAGACTGCGGGTCTATAGTGATCGCTACTGAATGGCACTGTTACTTTTGTATTTTTAGAACGATTATAGCCAAATATCTGTCGCAAGAACTATTAACCCAAAACGAACACTAAGCACTGGCTTTAACTAGTAAGTTAGCCAAATCAAACACAGAACCATGTTTAGCAAGCCTGTAGATAAATAATACATAAAAGCTCTAATCAAAGAATCATTTACACTAATGCCAAGTTCGCTGTTGAGATTTTAACGTTAGTGTTTGTAACGTTAGGTGTTCGTCGGATAACATTAAGTATGAATAAGCATTTAACAGACTTGTTTGCAGAACAGTGTTGTCATCTGTTTACTTCCTTGCTACAACATATTACAGGAAAACACATCGATGAAATATAAATCAGACTTACAGGTTGTGGCCCCGTAAACAGCTTCTGTTTGTAAATCCAGCTTTCAGGACAAGCCGTTGTGTGATTCCTGCATTGAACTCGCGAACATTGTGAAAGTTGTCCTCCGTGAAATGGGCTGCGGGAGGGAGCCCCGCGCGCGTCGTGCATTCACGCACTGGCCGCGTTTGTCTCGGCGCGCTGACGTTGTGCATATCTGGCATTGAACTCGCGAACATTGTGTTTTCCTCTGTTAGATGTGCTGCTGGAGCCCCGCACGCGCCTGTTTCCCTCCGTCTCAAACACACGTGCATATAACATGCTGTATGTTAAACGCTCTGCAACGCACCCCTGTCCCTATGAAGGCTGAACAAAGCAAGTACCCCAGACCTGCAATCCGGATGAATATAACAGCGTTTCCTCGGCATCGCGGCAACAACACTCCAGCCTAACTATACCACAACAGCGCCGCGATACAAAATGGCCTCACCCCCCCCTTATTTAATATTCTCGGAGGAGGGGTTTATGTAAATATTGAGCCTGTTGATGTCACCAACCCTGGAGGAATGTCTGTAGTCGCCTACTGGCCGTTTGCTGTAGTTCTTAGAAACTGATTTCTTTAAAAGCAAATATCTCCCTTTGCTTTAAACTTTGAACGTTGTAACTTTGCAGATGTTGTTTATGCTCAAGCAGCAACATTACATGCTAGCTAAAGTTAGAATAGTGAAATCGTTGTTTACCACCCCTTTAACTGATCTTCTATCGCCTTATAACCCATCACGATCTTTAAGATCACTAAACTCTGGGCTTCTGGTAATACCGAGGATATCTAAGTCAACTAAAGGAGGAAGAACGTTTTCATATTTGGCACCTAAACTATGGAATAGCCTTCCTAATAATGTTCGGGGCTCAGACTCACTCCTCCAGTTTAAATCTAGATTAAAGACGCATCTCTTTAGCCAGGCATTCACATGATGCATCTCCTAACCTTGTACTCTATAGTTATATCAATGCACATGATCATCTTTGCTTAATGCCTTGAACAGCAGCTATGCTAATTATTTTTCACACCTACCTTGTTTGGTCCGGATTTTCTGACTTTTCAGTTTGGTCCGAATCAAAATTACAGGTGTGAAACGTCCCCCGTACCACGGTCCGGACCAAACAGAGGTAAAGAGGTAGTCTCGGTCCGGATCAAACTGAACAAAGGTTCGGTTCGTTTGTAATGTGAAAGCATTTTCTGTATGGTTCGGACTTTCAGACCATTTACAGGAAGTTCCTCTTTATGTTTAAGTATTATAACGTTATTTTTAAAGTTCATCTAGGCTTCATTGATTATGAAAAGTGAAAAGATGCTCAATATGTCAGAAGACAGAAGGTCAGAAATTATTTTGAAAGGAATTTTGTATGATTTTGCTTAGAAAGCCTTTCTTTAATGTGAATTTCGTTTCGTATAAATTGTATCTTAATTTTAATCAACGTTTAATCAGATAATTGCCTGGATTTAATAAATAAGAAGCAAATAATCTATAGCAGACAATAATCGCGGGAGCGATGACATGCTTTGTACATGAACTGGAGCGCATCTCAAATAAACCGAAGCTCAGCAGGCTACTCGTCTCACAAACATGATAAATTTGTGTAGCCTATATGTCCACTTTTAAATGTAACGAAAAGAAAATAGTCAAGCAATGCGCACTGTTCAATCCATAGTTTTCAGTCACGTGACTGTCGCGGAGCCTTGGAGGGCAAAACAGCACAAGCCTGTCAAATTTCCATCTTAAAACAAAAATATGTGAACAAGATGCACGTTTTGGGCACTTATGATCCATGTACAGCACCTGCTGCAGTATTTCATTCACTGAAAACAGCGGGACATTTTTAAAACGCTTAACATGAAAAACACTACAGGGTGAGCTGCACCAATAAGGATTAAATTAAGCAAAGTTTAAAGGATTTGTTGATATGGGTTTTATTTTAAATCGAGTCGTTGCACCACTTAATTTTAAACAGATTAATTACGCAGTAAAACCGTTATAGAGCTGATCAAGCAGCAGACGGAGGTGAACTGAAGACAGGCTAAAGAATCCTTAGTGCAACCCACCCTTAAAGTGCTGTAATGTACTAAAACAGTGATATTAAAAGATCAAATTCAGTTTACACCTTTTTGATGATGCATACTATATACAGACGAGTAGATGAGGCAAGAATATGAACACAACGTGTTTTCTTTATAATGGGTTTCGATGGGGAAAACACCTAACAAGAAACCTTGTGTTGCACTAATATTCTGTACAAAGTATGCAACATCAATAAGGTGTATATTGAAATTGGTATTTTAATATCACTGTCTTACCGCATTAATACTGACTACAAACCTGGTAAAAATGACTAGTGGGCAATGGAGGAGAGCCTTGTTTTGCCCTCCAGGTGGGCGTTCCTATAAGCATGTGACGACACGTGAAAACTATGGATAGTGGCAACGATATGCGTCCGTTCATTCATTCTTGTCAAAGACGCTGATGTCAGACACACGTCCGTTTACAAACCAATCAATGTCCAGATGCAGCCCACATAGATGATGACGAGTGGACGCAAGTGTGTCATGTAAAGTTATTTAGTGCGCTCGCATAATTGCAATGTGAAACCACACCAAAACTAACCAAATGTATAAAATGTATAAAAACATGAACTTCGGTTCGGACCTTGGTGCGGCCCTAAGATCCGTGTCCTCAGCTGATGCACTGTACCGTTTAAAGGTAAAGCATTTAGTTTCTGCGACATTAGTGCCAACTAGCGGAATTAGAAAAATACAGCATATTTTGCAAGCGCATATATATATATATATATATATATATATATATATATATACCGATCCGGCATAACATTATGCCCTTTTGCTGCCAAAACAGCCCTGTCCTGTCGAGGCATGGACTCCACTAGAGCCCATAAGGGTGTGCAGTGGCATCTGTTTGATCGGACCACACGGGCCAGCCTTCACTCCCCACGTGCATCAATGAGCCTTCGCCTTCTAACATGTCAACTTTGAGGACAAAATGTATACTTTCTGCCTAATATATCCCGCCCACTAACAGTTGCCGTGATGAAGAGACAATCAGTGTTATTCACTTCACTTCACAGTGGTCATAATGCTATGCCTGATGTATGTATGTATGCATGTGTGTATGTATATATATATATATATATATATATAAAACTTGTTAATGTCAAAACTTCATGTTAACATAAACACTGATCTTCCCTTCAACACGGTCTTTAAAAACCCTTAAAAAGGTCTTAATTCTTAAGGTCTTACATTTTTTAAAAACCCTGCGTACACCCTGTACAGGTGATTAACAAATATTTTTGAATATGTTTTAATTTCTAACAAATACCATATTCAGAATATATTTACTCTATAGTTTAATGTTTTAATCAAGTAATAATTCATTAACAAAAAGAAAACTACAGCCAGTGTGAAATCAATTTTAAAAGCAGGAATAAGAAAGCTGCAAACAGCAACTCTCGTTCAAACTCGCTTCTCTCATAGCCCTCTAGTCTCATTGGATTTTTTTAAAAAACATATCTTTAGTAGCTTGTGTTGTGATGTTCAGATGTGATCTTTTAATCTGGACGTTTTGTTGATTGTCATGAGTGCTGCATCATAATGTACAGTGAAAGACTCACACAAAAGATGTTCAGCTACATATCTTTGATAGAACCTTTTTACAAATCATTACAATGCCTTAACATCATTATTAAAAGTTTGTGAATTTGAATGTCATAAAAGCATAAAATAAATTTTGTGTGGTGTCACCAACTCCACAATATTGAAACAAGCTATTTCTGGAGCTTGAATGCTTTCTTTTATATTGTGGAGGAGGTTTTAAGCTATGAAACTTGCAGGATGTTTTAAGGACATTTTTATTTCCCATATCATGATCCCTTTAAAGAAAACATTTTACTCTCCATTACAATTACATTCATTTGATAATTTTAAGTCATGTGGTCAAATACAGGATCTTAAATGTTATCATTGAGGTATAAATAGCATCTTGCCAGTTTCATTTTCCACATAAGTTTATCATTTAGCATACGTTTTCCCATTCAAAGTGATTTTCATGTAACAGACATAGGAAAAATTTGTTCCATAAAGTAATAATTTTACATCATAAAATCATCCAGTACTAAACTGAAATGACAAGATTCAGACATTCACAAGGGAAAAATCAGAAAACCACTGAAACTGGTGTAGCTGTGGATATCATCATAAACCCAGGTGTTCTCCCAAAGTTGTGTATATATTTGATCACTAGCCTCCAGTGTGAGAACAATACCATTGCTGGCATTACCATTGGTGACTGGCTTCCAAGAAAACACAGAGCATTGGGGTTGACCATTCTTGAAGAGACTGGCGGCCATTCTGGTTCCACCGTGACAATGAGCATAAAATCTGAAGTAATAGACTCCTTTCAATGGTGCTGTGAACATACCTGTATATACACATGTGCATGCTTCAAAAAATGTCATCATATGGGAACAAGATTATGAACTGCATGCCACTCTTTCTCCGTCATGTCTCTTTGCAGTACTTACCAGTATTGGAGTCATATGCACTTCCGATATTACTGAAAACTCTTTTGTAGACTAGAGTTTTCCGAATACCAGTGGGCCCAGTGTGTCCTAACCCAGATTCCAGAAGTCCAGCTGAGAAGGCAACTTTTTTGCCTGTAAACAAGTGAATAGACTGTTTTTTATTCTTTTTTCATTGTCATCCAAACCATTAAAATGTAAAAAAAAAAAAAAAAAATATTAAACGACAACAGGAACAAAATGTTCTTTTTACTTGCCTTCATTCTCTTTCTGTAAATCAACTACTGTGCTTTTCAAATCTGTTCGGAATACACATTACACATAATGTTAAAATGTAAATAATGAATTAAAAAAGATGTACAATGTAGGGTTGTCATGACAACATAAAGATGTCTTATGATACTATACCAGCTGAAGTATCTCGGTACCATGCAGTATTGTGTTAACTCATAATTCAAAAATACAATACACTCATAAATACATAGATGTAAATGAAAACATGACAGATTTTCCTCTGAATACTATATTAGAATGAATAACTGGCTACTGTAACCAATCAAATGAAATCAGTGTAGACAAAATCCATCTAAGTACTGAAGTGGCACAGTATTAATGCATTTACATTGCAATTACAATTGCATACATAATGTTTTGAGATTAAAGGAAAAGTTCACCCAAAAATGAAAATTGTGTCATCATTTACTCATCCTCCAGCTGTTCCAAACCTGTAAAAAAAATTTCTTTTGCTAAACACAAAGGAAGATATTTGGAAGAATGTTTGTAACCAAGCAGATCTCGGTAGTCAGTGGCTGCAGAGATCAATGGTTACAAACATTCTTCAAAATATCTTCTTTTGTGTTCAGCAGAACAAAAAAAACTCATACAGGAACAACTTGAGGGTGAGTAAATGATGACACCATTTTCATTTTTGGGTGAACGATCCCTTTAAATAGTGTACCTGCTGCACAAACAACATTACTTAAAGTAGTAATGTATTGATTATGCTACTGTTTAAATGAGCCAGTCATTTGAAACTTTATTATTGTGATACAACTGTAGTACGTTTTTCCCCAGAATGACAATTTATCTTCAATAAAATGTAATCAGATGTAACCTTCCACCTTACCTGCATTCTCACACAGTACTTTGTTTAATGTTTCTTCTAATTTTTGTATCCTTTCCTCCATGTTTTTAAGCTTCTCAGCCTCAGTATTAATGTCCATGGTGCAGACCCCACCCTAAAGGCCAATTAAACAGATGAGAGTAATCTATAAAACAGAAGAAAATATAGACCAGAGAAATGGGGTCCATTAGTCAAGTCCTCACTTGGAATCTATTAAACATTCAAAAATCACTGTTCACAAAAAGCAATAAACTTTTTGTATTCATTAGCCAATTCTTTGTCTTCACAACACTTTACATCAATAATATTCAACATACTGTATACACTGTCAGCATTACCACATTTCACACATTCACAGTTATAATTTTATGAGATTAGTCCCTTGGGAAATTTGTTGGAATAGAGAATGTGAAGTTGTTGAACTCTTTTGTTTACACACCATAGGATCCCACTGCCATTGTAATATTGTGCATGTTTTGACATGCCCTGACATTGTGTTGTTTTCACTTGCATACAAGCAGCTTTGGAATCTTCGCTTTTGGCCCCTGAGGGGGATCAACAAAGAGATGCTGGGATTCCAGTGCCAGGGCTCCCTCCACTAGAAAAATTAAGGTCTGTATTAACCTTCTTCGGTCTAAAATAACTGAAAATAGTTAGATTTTGAATTTTTGGACATGGACATGATTCAGATATGTTAAAGGGTCAGGAAAAAAAAGTCAAACTTGCTGAAAATGTTTGTGATTAATTAAATTAATCAGAAAATGCATAATGAAATGTGTCTCCTCAGGCGATAACAGCAAAAAGAAAACTTGAAAGAGAAAACCAGGGCTTTTTTAAACCGAAGTTATGTTTAACGTTTCATAAATAAAACCACTAGTGTTGTAGTCAGAGTTTTTACCTGTTGTAAGGGTGGATCACCTACAGTGGTTCAGGCTGCCGAATGACTAAAGAAATGTTATCAGCAAGATGATAGAAAACGTCTCAGGTTACGTATGTAACCTCTGTTCCCTGAGAACAGGGAACAAGACACTGCGTCCTAGATCACATTGGGGAACGCCTCAGCATGACAGGTGTCTGAAGCTACTATCGAATCACGGCAATCCTATTGACCGGCGCCAGCCCATGATGTCATCAATGTGCAACCAGGAAGTACATAAGGGCGCCTTGCAAACACACATTCACCTTATTGTCTGAAGGGACTGTTTGGTAGGCAGGCCCCGAGGCATGGCAACGAGACGCAGTGTCTTGTTCCCTGTTCTCAGGGAACAGCTTACATATGTAACCTGAGACGTTCCCTTTCGAAAGGGAACTCGCACTGCGTCCTAGAACCCATTGGGGAACGATATACTAACGCCATGCTGAGGGGAGTGCATGCCCACTGGCAATGTCAACTGTCAGACCAAGCAAATTCAACTGAAAATGCCCAAACCACTCTCCCTCTGGTCACACTGGGCTGTCAGTGACAGCATTCCCTACGGTCATAGCCCAAGCAATAAGCCTCAAGAGGAACCTTAATGCACTCAACATGAGGTCCTACACAGGCTGCTCAAAGGCCTGGGACCAACCACTTCAACATAAGGGGTCCTTCAACATAAGGGGTCCGAGGGAGCCCCAGCCAAATCACTACTCGGGGAACATATTCACCGGCATGCCACTAGGGAGGCCTTACCTGGTGCCCCTTATATTGGACATTTTGGTTTGGCCAACCCTGTCTGTTCAGAACAGAGCCCCTGGACATTGCCTTGGTGAGGCATCCAGACTGCTGAGAGCATTAGTATTGCTCTCTGGGATACCCGTCTCTGAGATTCTCAGACCGAATCTCAGAGACGGGTATCCCAGAGAGCAATACTCAGCGTATCGCTTTACAACCCTCGCTAGCGAGGGGAGACTAACCGCTCAATCCAAGGATCTACAAAGCACTTATGTTTAAAAGCACTAAGGAGGCTGGACAGGCCTACAGATTGATCTAACAGGGAGGCCTCATGAGAGGCCTGCGACCGTCTGACCAGACTCAAGTGGCTGTGTGCTCATAAACAACCCTCAGTGAGGGGAGCACCTGAGCCTGCCTGTTGGGTAACCCCCAGCTGTAGGCTAAAATACCATAGGTTCTATTTTGCAAAGAACTGGTAATAGAAAGTGCCTAACCTTGGAACTTCGCTTTCAGGGAGGCCTAGTGAGGCCTACTACCTGATAGCAAGCCTTCAGGGAGGCTTGGTGAGGCCTTCCACCTGCCAGCAATACATTGCTAACTGTCAAGTGACTGAGTTCACCCTCAGGGAGGCCTGGTGAGGCCTACTACCTGATAGCCAGTCAGGCTAGCTATTTAGTCAGAGCTCACCCTCAGGGAGGCCCAGTGAGGCCTACTACCTGCTAGCAATGCATGCCGATTGTCACAGTGATTGGGACCCGGAACTCACCTTCAGAGAGGCCTGGTAAGGCCTACTATCTGTTCAAAGTAACCGAAAAACCCGGGGACTTTCCGGGAGGCCTGGTGAGGCCTTACTACCTGATAGCAATTCATACCAGCTGCCAGAGCGGCCATACTCGGGAACTCGCCTTCAGGGAGGCCTAGTGAGGCCTAGGGAGGCCTTCCACCTGATAGCAAGTCATACTAGCTACCAGGGCATTACATAAGCCCCCCCCCCATTAGATGACCCTAATCTACGTTCAAAAATGTAATATTAAATGCCTTGTCTCTATTTTAACATGGAATACTGCTTTAATTGAAAAATTATTTTAAAATATATTAGAAAAAAAGTGTATTATTTTCAATGGTGGAAAATAGATAATCAAAATTGTATAAATATTGCATAGTATCATAAAATACCCTCAACATTCTAAATAATAATATAAATAAAATATTACTGAACAAAAATATATTACATTGGTTTCCCCTGGGGGGGGAAAGATAAAATTTCAAGGCTTTGGTCACTTTTGACCACAAAGGAGCCAAGTGTGACCCCTATGAGGGATACCAGAGGGTTCAATGGTGTGTCTTTGAATAGCGGTGTACTGCACTGATTTCTACACCGGATAAGGAGAAGCTCTACTCACTGTGTCCAGTTTGTGGTCTTCATATTTATGTCTACCGCAATAGCAAGTGGCTTAAGTCAGAGCAACTTTTCATTTGCTATGGCGGCAGCAACGACGGAACGGCCACCACCAAGCAAATAATGTTACATTCAGTGAAGGATGCCATTGTCCTAGCTATTCGCTATCTTCGCTTTTTTTTTTCAGGAGAGCCACACTGATAGGACAAAATCAGTAGGAGAGCCATTTTTACCGCTAAGTATAAAAAGTTACATCCAGTCATAAAAAGCATGTCTGCTTATCAGTCTGTCATCCCTGAACATACAATATGCACTGCAATAAATACAACAGGTAGATAGATAGTGGGTATGCATAATATATTTTTAATGTAAACCTTCTTTTAGTGCTGTTAATCATGATTATTCACACATTTTTCTGTTTAAAACACGTTTTTAATATTTTTTTAATGTAATACTTTCACAGTAAATCACCAACTTAATGTAGAAAAAAACAAAGACAGTATATTTTAAATATTTATTCAATGGCATCTTTTTATGAATGAAGGCCAGTATTTTTAAACATTAATTATAGCCATTCAACATTGCTGTGCAATTGAAGGCTTTTTAACATTTATTAGGCTCCAAACTTCATTAGTAGTTAATGCTGTTGTGACTTGACATGGACGTGACACGGATCTGGCACGCTGTCACACGTGTCCCATTTCCTCACAACTCTTTAAGTTCATTAGACATTATTTAACTCATTTAAAATTGTTCTTCTGAGGATACTCGACACAACGGACATTTAGGCATAATTCTGTGTGTTATAGTTTGTTCAAGAGTGAGAGAGAACTGGATTCTGGCGCGCTGTCTGTGCTCATGATGCTGGCGCTTAACACACATACACATATCCTAGTTGACAATGCGTATCATATGACATAAAAAGTCATTTTGGCATATAAATCGCACAATAAATACAATTTGTGTTATAGATACGCATTTCATGAGAACATGTTGATCTTTAACAACACATTCACCGTTAAAAGCTGGAAAAGCAGGAAAAGCAGCCAAAACTGTCAACTCCGCAGTGAGTCATGGGCTTAAGGGCAAAGCAGGTTTAAATATCCCTTTTAGTCTGTATTTCCATCTTGTAATGCCATTGTTTTTTGGTATTTTTTTTTTAATATAAATTGTTTGTAATAGAGCGAACTCTTTGAATTTTTAATGGGTTATGTTATAGCCCTGCTTGTTTTTATGAAATGTATGTAGCCTATTGACTGCATGATCATTTCACCGTATTATGTACTGCCATGCGAGCCGCAGATTAAGCTGGTACAAGCCGCGCAATGAGTAACACTGCCCTAGCCTATGAGCTTCGCCTCTAGAAATTAGGGCTCATTTTACCAGGGGGGTTGCACCCTTCAGGGCTTTGGCAAGAGGCGCCCCCTTGCAACCTGTATGTGATGCGGCAGGCTGGTCCTCCTCGCAAACATTTACTCTCTGCTGAGTTTTTATTTTATTTTATTTAGTAAAATAAATTTATTTTATACCCCGAAACGAGGGGTAACACCTTACCTTTCCTAGTATGGCTGTGCTTTCACATTTTGACAGCTTGTGGCTTAGCAGATCTTGCACAGTTTTTAAATTAAAAATTTTTTCAGTGGGTGCATTACATACCATGTGAAAACATTAAATGGATGCACAGCCTTACGTGATTCATTTACAAAGACACTCTTGATCATCTGTTTGAAGGTTTAAAAAAAAAAATGGGTAAACTTACCAATGACACGTCATAAGATGAAACACATACATGAAAACTAATGTAAAATTAAACACTTACTTCCTTTTTCTTCCTCTGAATTGTGTTGAACAGCAGCTCTGAATTTTCTTTTACTTCTGCGTGTTTACAGAGAACTGAGGGAGTTTTTATGAGACCATTTCACCAAAGCAAGTAAAACTGGTTTTCAAGATGTAATGAGTAGCAGGCAAACAGAATGGCATTACTTTTCCAGCAAACGTATGGATAAAGTTTCAAAGGGGAGTGGACATGCCTGGATTCGAGAATTGTCACAACAAACTTTTTGTCCAAAAAATTATTGTATGGTGTCATTATGATTATTTTACGGCTCCAGATTGAGTTGGAGCCTCCCCGATCTTAAATCGTAAATATCAAACATGTTTGATTCTAATGCTGCGTTCACACCAAACGCGAGTAGAGCGTCAAAATCGCGTCTACCGCGTCTAGTTTGACGCATGAACATTTTGAATCCATTCGCGCGTCCGCGGCGATTTGGACGCATGTAGAAATCGAGCGTTTGAAGCGAAATAGATGCGCGTTCAAGGCGCTCCAGGAGAAATATGTCATATGCCCAAATATGCCAAAAACACAAGATTTTTTTTTTAAATAGGCACTCTCTTTATAAATAGGCTAAACCACACATTCTCGCCTGAAAAAGTCTTAAAACGACATTTTGTGACACAATAGTAGTATTTTTAAATTATGCAGGGTTTTTCATCACGTCACTTTACAACGTGACATCAGCAAGCAGGCTCCTGGTTGGTTAACGCGGCGCGAATTGACGGCAAAGTTCAAATTTTTAAACTCGGGCGTCAGACGCGAAATCGCTTCAAACACGTGAATGCACAAAAGCACCACTCGCGTGTAACTCCCGTATCGCGCACGATGCTCAATTCGTGTCCATTCACGCCTTCTGCGCCGCGGGACCTCCAGACGCGCGTCCACGCGCCTTTCCATTGACTTAACATTGAAATCACTCGCGCCAGACGCTCTATTCGCGTTTGGTGTGAACGCAGCATTATGACTCTTGATCGGGCTGCCTCCGAAAGGATACATGCAATAGCCAATAAGAGTGAGCAAGCTCCACACTTTAAAACGTCCGGTTACGTATGTAACCCTCGTTCCCTGAGGAGGGAACGGAGACGTACGTTAGTGACTAACGAATGGGGGTTTCGCTTAGAAGCCAATCATCTTCATTGTATTCAACAGCGCCCAATGGCAGTGCCAATGCCATGGGCATGCGGAATTTGCATGCGTAACTCCGCCCCACCTCGTGGGTATATAAGGAAGTACGCTGGCAACATCGCATTATGTTACTGCTGCAGGAGCCAAGACTGAACTCCGCGTTCCAGGCAGCACAGCTGAGGTGGCTAAGGAAACGTACGTCTCCGTTCCCTCCTCAGGGAACGAGGGTTACATACGTAACCGGACGTTCCCTTTCGTTCAGTCACTACGACGTACGTTAGTGACTAACGAATGGGGGAACCTGTAAAACAGCGCCACTCAGCTGTCATCCAGTGCCCTGCGTAAGTGTGAGATCCCGCCACTTAAGGCCCTAGGACTCCCACTTATCACAGGATTACCAAGGTACACTGGGAAGCATATCCCAGTGAGGGAATGCCAAGATGCCTACCCGTGGGGAGGACTTAGAGAATACACATATGACCCGCTGTGGGCTGCATATGGAAGATCTCTAGGGTACCAGCCGAAGGTGGATTTTTAACCCTAGGTGTGGCAGGGACTTGCCAAGGGAAAGACACCTGCTCACTGAGGAGGCTTACGGTGGGAATACTCGTGTGGGGGTCGCCGGAGGGGAACCATGCACACGGAGCACCTGGCCGGACATGAGGGTCTGGGCTCGAAAGGGCAGACTGAACTGATGTCGGCGTCAGCAGTGCTGGAGGAGCTCAGGGCTCTCGGGGAGCTCACCTGAGGAAAATATCGCACGTATCCAGTCCTGGGAGTGGAATGGCGAGCAAGCGAAGACACCTGAGCCTGGCCCATTACCGGCCCCTCGGGGGGGCGAGTACAAAGTCGGACACTGGCTCCACTCGGAGATTGTAGAATCTGGCGAATGTGTTGGGTGTCGCCCAGCCTGCAGCTCTGCAGATGTCTGTTAGCGAGGCGCCATGCGCTAGAGCCCAAGAGGAGGCCACACTCCGGGTGGAGTGTGCCCTCACACCAAGGGGACATGGTCGACCTTGCTGCTGGTAAGCCAAAACAATGGTGTCCACCACCCAGTGAGACAACCTCTGCTTTGAGAGAGTACTTCCCTTCCGCTCTCCACCATAACAGACAAAGAGCTGGTCTGAGGTCCTGAAACACTGCGTCTTGTCTACGTAAGCGCGGAGAGCGCGTACTGGACAGAGCAATGCCAAGGCTGGGTCTGCCTCCTCCAAAGGCAGCGCTTGCAGGTTCACCACCTGATCTCGGAACGGAGTGGTAGGAACCTTGGGCACATATCCGGGCCGGGGTCTCAGGATCACGTGAGAGTTAGCCGGCCCGAACTCAAGGCACGCTTCGTCAACCGAAAATGCTTGCAGGTCCCCGACCCTCTTAAGCGAGGCCAATGCGGTCAGCAGAGCCGTCTTCATAGACAAGAACTTAATCTCGGCCGACCGCAAAGGCTCAAAGGGAGGCCTCTGCAGAGCACTTAAGACTACTGAGAGGTCCCAAGAGGGAACGAGAGGAGAGCGAGGAGGATTCAGTCTCCTCGCTCCCCTCAGGAACCTGATGGCCAGGTCGTGCTGACTTACCTTTTTGTCTCCCAGGAGATCGTGGTAGGCAGATATTGCGGCCACGTAAACTTTAAGGGTGGAGGGAGACAGCCTTCGCTCCACCCCCTCCTGGAGAAACGATAGCACGGACCCGATCGGGCATTTCCAGGGGTCTTCTTGGCGGGAAGAGCACCATGTGACGAAGAGGTTCCACTTCAACGCGTAGAGACGTCGTGTAGACTCAGCTCTAGCGGAAGTGATGGTAGCGACCACCGCAGGTGGAAGGCTACTCAAACCTACCGTGTCCCGTCCAGAAGCCACACGTGGAGCTTCCAGAACGCTGGACGCGGGTGCCAAAAGGTGCCCCGTCTCTGAGTCAGGAGGTCCGGTCTCAGAGGAATAGGCCAGGGAGGGGCTGTCGCAAGGAGTAAGAGTTCGGGGAACCAGGTCTGGCCGTGCCAGTACGGGGCGACTAAAATGACCTGCTCCTTGTCCTCCCTGATCTTGCACAGTACCCGTGCAAGAAGGCTCACTGGGGGAAACGCATACTTGCGTAGCCCTGACGGCCAGCTGTGCGCCAGTGCATCCGTGCCGAGGGTGCCCTCGGTCAGGGAATAATACAGGGAGCAATGGGAAGAGTTCTGGGAGGCAAACAGATCTACCTGTGCGTCGCCGAACCGTTCCCATATCAGCTGGACCGTCTGGGGGTGGAGTCTCCATTCTCCGGGGAGAGGCTGAAACCGTGAGAGCTCGTCGGCTGCACAGTTCAGGTCTCCCGGGATGTGGACAGCACGAAGGGACCTCAGGCGCTTCTGACTCCACAAAACGAGATGGCGGGCGAGTTGAGACATACGGCGGGAGCGTAGACCGCCCTGGTGGTTGATGTACGCTACTACGGCCGTGTTGTCTGTCCTGACTAGCACATGTTGACCCCTCAGCAACGCTCGGAAGCGGTGCAGGGCGAACCGTACAGCCAGTAACTCGAGGCAATTGACATGCAGAAGACGCTGGGGTCCTGTCCAGGAGCCCGCGGCTGCTTGTCCATTGCACATGGCACCCCAGCCCGTGGATGATGCATCTGTTGTCACAACAATATGCCTGGAAGCTCGTTCTAAGGACACTCCGGTCCGTAGAAACTTGAGGTTCGACCACGGGGTGAGTGTCTGTAAGCAGGCCCGAGTCACTTGTACCCGGAGCGTGCCAGACCGCCATGCCCATCTCGGGACTCGATCGCGTAGCCAGTGCTGAAGCGGTCTCATATGAAGCAATCCGAGCGGCGTTACCGCGGCTGCAGATGCCATATGCCCCAGGAGCCTCTGAAAATGTTTCAGTGGAACCGCACTCTGGCCCTCGACTAGTCGAAGGGCAGTCAGCAGAGACTGCGCGCGCTCGCTCGAAAGCTGCGCGCACATGGCGACCGAGTCGATATCCATACCGAGAAAAGAGATCCTCTGCGCGGGGCAAAGTTTGCTCTTCTCCCAGTTGACCCGAAGGCCCAGACGGGCTAGGTGATGGAGCACCAGATCTCTGTGTCCGCAAACCTGCTCTCGAGAGGGACCCAGTATGAGCCAGTCGTCGAGGTAATTCAGGATGCGGACCCCGTGCTGCCGAAGGGGCGCAAGGGCTGCCTCGGCAATCTTCGTAAAGACGCGAGGGGACAGAGATAGCCCGAATGGTAGAACCGCGTACTGATATGCCCGCCCCTCGAAAGCAAACCGTAGGAACGGTCTGTGTCGAGGCAAAATGGAGACATGGAAGTAGGCGTCCTTCAGGTCGATCGCTGCAAACCAATCGTGTGGACGAACGCATTCGAAAAGGCGTTTCGCTGTCAACATCTTGAACGGAAACCGGTGAAGGTAACGGTTCAAGATGCGCAGGTCCAGGATTGGCCGTAGCCCACCGGTCTTTTTGGGTACAATGAAGTACGGGCTGTAAAACCCGTAATTCATCTCGGCTGGAGGGACAGGTTCGATCGCACCCTTCGCCAGTAGGGTGGCAATCTCCGCTCGCATGACGGGGGCGTTGGCCCCGATCATGGTGGAACGGACTCCCTGGAAGCAGGGAGGAACCTGTGCGAACTGAATCGCATAGCCGCGCCTGACGGTCCGCTCGACCCAGCGGGACAGCCCTGGAAGCTGAAGCCAGACATCCAGAAACTGCACCAGCGGGGTCATACGGTGTACAGACGTACCCGGTGTGGGCTTGCAGCGATGCAGCGTCACCGGCCCGGACATGGGAGGCTGAGGGGCGTCCCGGTGCGGGGGCACGGTTGACAGCTGCGTCCTGACAGAGGAGACCAGGGAAGGACGCGCGTTCCACTGGGGTCTGCTCTGCCAGGAGGCTGGCGACAGAGTGGGATGCGAGTGGCGGGACCCGTGGGTGGCGCGCACCGTCATCACCGGACTCTGTGGGCTCAGGGATGGGAGTGTTAATTCTTTCTTTGACCAACATAGGGTGCTGCTGACCCGGGGGCCAGCAGCTGAACAAAGGATTCTCCCCCGGCCCTCCACCGGGGGAAGGAGTGGTCCTGCCACCATCTCCTTGAAAGAATTTCCCATCCCTGAGCCGTCCGTCTCAGGAGCGCCGCTTGGCCTGGCGTTTAGCGGGGCGCGGGGCGGCCTGAGGGGACTTGGACGCCTTCCTACGGCTTCCTCCGCGACCCGGCCCGGGTGAAGGCTGCTGCTTGGACCGGGTGGGAGGGGCGGGAGCCTTAGGAGGGCGTCCTCGGCGTGGAGCAGACTGAGTTGACTGCGCCGGCGGCGGGGTGGAGGCAGCAGCTGGCCGCCGGGGCAGTACGTGCTTGATAGCCTCAGTCTGCTTCTGGGCGATTGAGAACTGTTGGGCGAAGTCCTCAACCGCCCCGCCGAAGAGGCCGGCCTGGGATATGGCTGAACCTGGCCGATATGCGGGACACCGAGCGAACCCGTTTCCTCGGTGTCCCGCATATCGGCCAGGTTCAGCCACAGATGACGCTCCTGGACCACATTTGTGGACATCACTTGACCCAGGGAGCGTGCGGTCACCTTCGTCGCCCGGAGAGCGAGGTCGGTGGCGGCACGCAGCTCATTTAAGAGCCCCGGATCAACTCCACCCTCGTGCATGTCCTTGAGGATCCTGGCCTGGTAGACCTGAAGGATCGCCATGGCATGCAGCGAAGCGGCAGCCTGCCCCGCGGCTCTGTGCGATTTCGACACCAAGGTTGATGTGAATCGACAGGCTTTGGAGGGGTGCTTAGGGTCGCCACGCCAGGTTGAAGCGCTCTGAGGACACAGTTGCATCGCAACAGAACGTTCAACTGGAGGGACCACAGTGTACCCTTTAGCTGCCGCCCCATCGAGGACGGAGAAGGCGGAGGAAGTCAGTGAACGGTCACGGGAAGACAACGGGGACTTCCAGGACCGCGTGAGTTCCTCATGCAGCTCGGGAAAGAAAGGTATTGAGGGCAAGGACTGACGGGTGTCAGCGCGAGCCCCCAAAAACCAATCATCGAGCCTTGAGCGTTCGGGACAGGGTGGAGGGTTCCACTCGATCCCTAAACTCGCGGCTGCCCGAGACAACATGGCTGTCAGCTCTGGATCTGACTCGGGCAATGCTGGCACGCCCGAGGGCGGCAGCACAGCCGAGTCATCATCTCCAGAGGACTCGAGCCCACCTTGTGATGCGGTGATCGACATCGCCTCCTCCTCTGGAGCGCCAAACGAGATGCGCGGGGGGGCCGGAGCCGGCCCCGCGATCTGCGTCTGATCACTCGCGGGTTGCAATGTGCAAGACGGGGGTGTGGCCCGAGGCATGAGCGTCGGGGCTTTGTTCCACACCGTGACCGTCAAGTCACCCTGACCACCAGCCGAAGTACTGGGCCTCTGGGACTCAGTAGATCGGGGTGTGGTAGAGGGGACTCTCACTTCAGAACGAAGGTCATGGAGTCTTGACCGCAACATTGCGATGGTCATGTTCCCGCAGTGAGAACATGACGCATCCACGAACGCTGTCTGAGCATGCTGAAAGCCCAAACATACCAGACAGTGCTCGTGCCCATCAAAGGAGGAAAGCAACCGACCACACCCAGAAGTACACGGACGAGACATCCTGAAAAGGACGCGTCACGTGCAAGCTCTTTTATGAGAGGAAGCCTCGCAGAGAACGCCGAAGCGCCCAGGGACCAACACACCAGCTGTCAGCAGACCACTGCGCAGATCAGCAGAGCAGGAAGTATGAAGATCACTGGAACGCGCCGTAACACCAACGCCTCTGGAAAGCTGCTCGTCTCGAAAAGCTGTCGAAGACTCAGATCAGGCTTGTAGGAGTGAAGAGATCCTCTTGGCTCCAAAGCAGAAACATAATGCGATGTTGCCAGCGTACTTCCTTATATACCCACGAGGTGGGGCGGAGTTACGCATGCAAATTCCGCATGCCCATGGCATTGGCACTGCCATTGGGCGCTGTTGAATACAATGAAGATGATTGGCTTCTAAGCGAAACCCCCATTCGTTAGTCACTAACGTACGTCGTAGTGACTGAACGAAAGGGAACTGAATATTCGAAACTGATAATATACTGATTTTAGTTGGTCTAAATTAAGTAGCCTAGGTTAGGAACACAAATTCACTTATATAGGGTTCCCTTCTAGACATGCAGGTCGAAATTTTGAAAGTGCATAGTGTAGTGGAAATTAATTTTGCTTTATGCAGAATGTACTTACTTATATTATGTACTTATATTATATATGTGTTTGCATAACAACAGACAACTGATCTTAGTGGAACATTACTGTGTATGTGTGCTATCTCATGTGTCAGACAAGACGAGCTGAAATTGTGTTTGCATCAAAAGGTGTTACATGTCTACATCCTGCTGTTTCTTAGAAGTGGCTCCTCTGTCCGGGGCCTAGAGAATGAAAGATGGGTTTTACCTCTTTATATCCTCCTGGGACCCAAGAATAGACTTTTGTCCACTGTAGTGGACAATATTTTAGTAAATTTCTCTGACATCATACATGTCACATGTCACAGTCTGGATGTCCAGTAAAGAGCACATTCGGGGCTTTGCAGGGATACCAAATGTTTGGAGGTTTCACCAGGACAACAACTTCTTCTTGGTCTTTAAAAATGGCTGACATTAATGTTGAGCACTCTTATGGAAATATGATCATATTTTTTAGTTATAATTTAAATCTGATTAATTTTCAAATTGTTTGTTATAAATCAACATCTCAGGAAAATGTTATGGGGTTTCTAATCAAAATATGACTTTCTGTTACAGAACAGGGCATTGATTTCATAAATGACCACTATAGTGGACACCAGGATTTAAATCATGTTTATCAGGCATTTTGGAGACATAACAAGTGAACAGGGAAAGAAATTACATATCAATATTCCTATGAAATATTAGATATTATTTTGAAAATGTTGCCAATTTTTCCTCCCATTATTACACTTCTTTTTTCATTACATGTTGCACCAAGAACACATTAATATGCAAATTAGATGCAGTGAATAGATACATTGTATTGAATGGGAAAATCCAAGTATTGTCATTTTACCCACATATTTCATAAAGTAAAATAGTATATGAATGCATTTCATTATATCTTTCATAACATAGTTCAGAATCATCTTTAAATAAAGTTTGTTTAAAAAAAACCCTGAAACCTAAAAATTGATTGATGAGTTAAAAATAAATCCCATTGTTTTTGCCTATACATGCAATTTCATGTCATTTAATTTTTTTAACAACTCAGTCCTGGTGTCAACTACAGAGGACATATCATAACATATGAATAAAATATCATTTTTCAAAAATGTTTTTTTCCATTTGTTTCTTATGCTCTAAACCAGTCATTCCCAAACTGTGGTCCGCGGACCACTAGTGGTCCGTGAGGGTACTGCAGGTGGTCCGTGGAAAGGCAAAATAAAATAAAATAAAATAATATTTTTTTACCTTCATTTTACCAGGAAATTCCCATAAAAAATAAAAAGTAAAAAGAATATGTAGGCCTATATTGATATAACATTTGTATTTAATTGTCAAGTTATTGTGCGATTACAAAAATAGGCTAGTGGCGCTCGGCCGTGACGTTCAAGTTCAGTGCTGTTATGGATCGGTGGATAGCAACAGGTTCTTTGAAGAGAAAAGAGACAGAGGCAGAAGTTACAAAAAATTAAGAGATTGACAGTGAGTCGGATGCATCTATGAGCCAGAATAAATAAATTAAATATGTAGCAGCCGTTGTCTGCAGTAAACTTTCTTTTAACAAGCCTGTTGTACTGATGTGATGACTAGTTATAGTTTTAGTGCTAGTAAGCCTATTTAGAGGTGCAGAATAATTCAGGTAGGACTGTGTGTAGACATATTTTATTATGTGTGTTATGAGGTGGTCCGCAAAATTTTTTGATTACAAATAGTGGTCCACACACACAAAAAGTTTGAAAACCCCTGCTCTAAACAATGCAATGGCATAAAAAAATAGTAAATTCAAAAAACTTTTTTTTTCTGGGTCCCAGGAGGATATGGTACATATCTTCAATTCCTATTTTGCATAACAGGAACACAGCAGGGTGAGAGGTAAGATGTGTAGATGCGTGTAAACAAGTTCGCAGACACTTTTGTTGAACTCAGGTCACTCTTTAAAAATAAATATTACTAATGACAACGGAAAGGTTTAAACTGTGATGTGCAATTATAACATATTTAACCCTTAATTTTACCTGCTGAAAGGATCACCTGAATAGTGAAGGGTGGCAAACAGTATACAAGCAATTATTATTATTTTTTTTAACAAGGCAAATGGCTACTGCAATAAAAGTATTATTAACAGTCCAAGTTTATGTAATGTAGTCTTTGTGTAGGGAGTTGGGCTTTGATACTCTTCCTGAACCGGTGACCACCACGGGTGGTTCCTGCACATGCTCTGTTTGCGGCTGGTCGACATTAGGCTGGGTTTCCGGCAGAGGTTCACTGTTGGTGTTGAGCGGGGCCTCTGTTGTTGTTGGTGAGTTGTACTGCTCGGGAGTATGTAATAGGTGGCGCCTGTTTCTTACATATGTGGCATCTCCGGCCTGGACCTTACATTTCTTTTTGTTTTTACACATTTTAATGTTTTGAACTAAAAGAAAACCTTAAGATATAATGTAAGCTTGTTGTGTATATTGCCTAATCGTATGCTGGTTAATAAATGGTGACGACAACTTTATGAATAAAAATAAATAACGTCTATCTCATTAAACATCATTTAAAAAAAAAAAAAAAATGAATATTCAAATATTTGTTTTTATAAGCCCAAATATTCAAATGCAAAAGTTTGGAACAAAAAACCCATCCCTAATTAACATATTAAATCACATTCACCATAAAGCACAACCCTCTACGCACACCTTGGCAACAGAATCGCCATTGGCTAGTATTTTTTTGTTTTGTTTACTCACTACACTAACAATATTGGTAATGGTAATAATAGTTGTTAGGAGACAAGGAAGTAGGACTGTTCATTGAGCAGTTAAGGTGCCGGGAACACCCCACAACAGTTTTAGCCTGGGGAGCTTTGCCAAGCCTTAACTGTTGGTGGGCGGTCCGCCCTGTTCCTCTCTTTAAAGATCTCCAGGCTGCAGCTGAGCTACATAGTAAAATCAGCAGCAGGAACTAAAGAAGGCATTTTGATTGTTACAGGACACAAGTTTATAGAAATCAACTATATGTTTTGAAAAGGTTCAAGGTACAGTATGTTCAAAATGCTACATGCTATATGACTAGATAATAATATATAACCAATATATATGTTGAATCATTTTTAGATATTTTCTGTATACATTGTTATGTTCTGTATTTTACTACTTTTACAGCAGCTCATAGCTCAATTAAAAGGATGGTCAGACTCTATATCTCCTGGTAAACTATTGTTTTCTCAAACTTCACTTGTAGCTGAAGAGAAACAAAACATTGTCAGCATACAGGTCTCTCACTACTCCTGCTGGAACCAATCATTTAAGGTAATTATAATTATTTTTTGAGAAAGAAATTACATTACTGAATGACATTATTTTAATTAGTATCATGTCTTTCATCAAGAGTATCAACCAAGTACTTTAAATTTAAACCTTAAATTTAGTTTATTAAATGTAATAAAAAATAAGTACATTCAAATAATTGTATGATTTGTCAGATCAGGACAATGAGCTGGTTCTGCAAAGTATTGTGGGTATACTACAACATTAGTTCATCTGTCTCCCTTAACTTTTTACTCAGCAGTTTAATGCTGTTGAAGTAAATTGACCCCGGTTATCAATGTTGTCTAATTTATGAAACATGGTTTTATTTCCACTAACAGGGCAGAGGAACACACAATCCTAGAAAAGAAAACGTTAAAAGCTCTCCACACAAGAGGTCAGTATAAAACACTATGTCTGTTTGATCACATTAATTGTAATGTAATCCTTCATAAGTTATGTGGCCCTTTAGGCAAAACATTATCTGCCTTTAAAACAACAATGCTTCTAAGCCTTTCTGTTGACATTTGTTAAACAAAGAGTATCAGGGATGAATGTGGATCACCATACAGAAACTTTTGATTACTGTAATAACAGAAACTCTTAACATTCTTACATTTTATAAGAATAAAGTTATGTTAAAGGTACTTTTATACTTTTTTGCAGTTTAAAACATGGCAACTCAAGACCGTGCTGTTCTTGAGGCATCAGGCGAGTCCACCCTGGAAAAGGCTACAGCAAAAGCGAAAGGATCAATTGAGCAGTTTTTAAATGTCTCACTTAACATTGCTGTGACTGGAAAGACAGGATCTGGGAAATCCTCCTTTGTAAATGTAATTCGAGGCCTAAAAGATGAAGATGATGGAGCAGCACCTACTGGTGTCACAGAAACTACAATGAAGCCCACTGAGTATAAGTATCCTGCAATGCCAAATGTGAAAATCTGGGACCTGCCTGGAATAGGAAGTCCAAATTTCAAAGCAAAGAAATACCTTAAAGATGTCCAATTTAAAACCTATGATTTTTTTATTATCCTTACCTCAGAGAGGGTCACAGAGCATGACATCATGCTGGCTAAAGAAATAAGAAAACAGAAGAAACATTTTTACTTTGTTCGTTCAAAGATTGACATCGACATCTCTTCAGAGCAAAGGAAAAAACATTTAATAAGCAGAAAGTTCTTGACACGATAAGAGAGGACTGTCAGAAAAACTTGAATGATTTGGGGGAAGTTTTCTTGATATCGTCTGTTTATTTGGGGAAATATGATTTTGAAAAGCTTGAAAACAAACTCATAGAAGAGCTTCCGATCCATAATGCAAAGACTCCTGTCCCGCCTAGGCCCCCAAAGGCTCCTGCTCCGCCCAGGTCTCCCGACCCGTCATGGCCGCCCACGGCTCCACCCTGGAGGCCCCCCAGTCAGTCAGACCCCAGTGCTCCCGCCTCCAGGGTGCCCACCCTCCCTCCCCATTTGGACTTGTACGGCGCAAGGACGCGCCTATCGGGAGGGGGGCGTTATGTCACATGTCCAGTCTGTTTTGGTTGTGTTTTCTGTCGTACCTGTGGGTGGGAGACATGTGGGTGGTACACATATGAGTGGGGCTCTGGTTCCACCAAGGCGCCCAAAGACTCCTGTCCCGCCTAGGCGCCCAAAGACTTCTGCTCCGCTCAGGTCTCCTGCCCCGCCCAGGTCTCCCAATCCGTCATGGCCGCCCACGGCTGGTCAGCCACCCTGGAGGCCCCCCAGCCAGTCAGACCCCAGTGCTCCCGCCTCCAGGACTCCAGGGTGCTCACCCTCCCTCCCCATTTGGACTTCTACGGCGCGAGGACGCGCCTATCGGGAGGGGGGCGTTATGTCACATGTCCAGTCTGTTTTGGTTGTGTTTTCTGTCGTTGTCATGTTCCTTTGTTCTCTTTCCCGCCACTTTCTCTGTTACCCTCGTTAGTCGAGTTCTGTTCAGCTGTGTAATTCATGATCATCTGTGTCACCTGTGCCCCTCGTTATTTCAGTCACCTGTATTTGTATACAACCCCAAATCAGAAAAAGTTGGGACAGTATGGAAAACGCAAATAAAAAACAAAAGAAGTGATTTCTAAATTTACTTTGATTTGTATTTCATTGCAGACAATATGAACACAACATATTTCATGTTTTGTCTGGTCAACTTCATGTCATTTGTAAATATGCATCCTTTCCTGTCATTCAGACCTGCAACACATTTAAAAAAAAGTTGGGACAGGAGCAATTTAGGGCTAGTAATGAGGTAAAATGGTTAAATAATGATGTGATTTGAAACAGGTGATGTCAACAGGTGATTGTAATTATGATTTGGTACAAAAGCAGCATCCAAGAAAGGTCTAATCCTTTAGGAGCAAAGATGGGCTGAGGATCGCCAGTTTGCCAACAAATACGTGATAAAATTATTGAAATGTTTAAAAACAATGTTCCTCAAAGAAAGATAGGAAGAGATTTGGATATTTCACATTCAACAGTGCATAACATAATTAAAAGATTCAAGGAATCTGGAGGAATTTCAGTGCGTAAAGGACAAGGGCGCAAGCCTAAGCTGAACAACCGGGATCTCCGATCCCTCAGGCGGCACTGCATCAAGAATCGTCATTCATCTATAAGCCATATCACCACATGGGCTCAGGCTCAGTGGAAACGTGTACTGTGGTCAGATGAATCAGTATTTCAGGTATTTTTTGGGAGGAATGGACGCCGTGTGCTCCGGACCAAAGAAGAAAATAATCATCCAGACTGTTACCAGCAACAAGTCCAAAAGCCAGGGTCTGTCATGGTATGGGGTTGTGTCAGTGCCCTTGGCAAAGGTAACTTGCACTTCTGTGAAGGCACCATTAATGCTGAAAAGTACATAGAGATTTTGGAGCATGCCTTCAAGAAGACCTCTTTTCCAGGGACGTCCATGCATATTTCAACAAGACAATGCAAAACCACATTCTGCACACATTACAAAGTCCTGGCTGCGGAGGAAGAGGGTATGGGTACTTGACTGGCCTGCCTGCAGTCCCGACCTGTCTCCAATAGAGAATGTGTGGCGCATTTTGAAGCGCAAAATGCGACAACGAAGTTGTTTGCAGGAAGAATGGGACAAAATTACACCTGAAACACTTCATCACTGGCGAGTCCCTAAATGTCTTTTAAGTGTTGTGAAAAGGAATGGCAACATTACAAAGTGGTAAAAGCTTTACTGTCCCAACTTTTTTTTTAATGTGTTGCAGGTCTGAATGACAGGAAAGGATGCATATTTACAAATGACATGAAGTTGACCAGACAAAACATGAAATATTTTGTGTTCATATTGTCTGCAATGAAATACAAGTTAAAGTAAATTTAGAAATCACTTCTTTTGTTTTTTATTTGCGTTTTCCATACTGTCCCAACTTTTTCTGATTTGGGGTTGTATATGTGATGCTGTCATGCGTATATATATATATATATATATATATATATATATATATATATATATATATATATATATATATATATATATATATATATATATATATATATATATATATATATTTGGATATATTTGGATTACAGACTTTTTTTAGAAACACATGATGATGAAGTTTTTTCCTTCCCAGAGTTGAATATTTCTGCAGAGATTGGATTATGGAATGAATCGGAGGGTGGACCGCTGTCTTTTGAGACACACCTTAACTTGGAATTTTCAGTAATGTTGGAAAAAAAAAAGCTCTCTATGTACTGTGTGTAAAAGTGTTATACCTTCAAATGTTGGACAGTGTAAAAGAGTCCAAATGGCTGGAAGAGTTTGGAGCAGGCTATTCCTCTAAAGGTAGCTGGAGGTCCCTGTACAAACCTCCTATTGAGAAAAGGACTGGAGATCTTCAGTGGAGGATTGTGCATGGTATAATAGCTACAAACAGACACAGAGCACACCTTGATCCAGCGGTAGGGGAGGGTTGTCTTTGTTGTGGTGAACGGGAAACAGTTTTCCATTTGTTTTTTAATTGTGTGAGATTGCAGTTACTGTTTTCTGAATTAGAGAGGTGGTGTCAAACGTTGGGCATCGTTTTTACCCCAATGGTCTTTATTTTTGGTCCAAAATATATCAGAAGTAAAAAAGAGGTTCTTGTTTTGATACAATTTCTATTTGAACAGGCAAAAATGGCAATATGGTTGTCACGTAAAGGGAAAATGAATGACAGGGTCAACAGATGTTTTTTCAATTTTGAAAGGACTGATAAAAACACGGGTAAAAATAGAGTATGCTTATTACAAGCTAGTTGATAATCTTGAGACTTTTAAATGTAAATGGGAAATAAATCAGTGTGTGTGTGAAGTTGATATTGAGGGTAACCTACAGTTAAATGTATGAGTTGTGTTAATTTTTTTTTATTATTTTTTATTATTATGTCTAATGATATATGTTTGTTTCTGTCTTTAATTTTCTTACATTTCTTTCTCACACTCACTCACTCACTCTCTCTCTCTCTCTCTCTCTCTCTCTCTCACACACACACACACACTCTCTCTCACACACACTCACTCTCTCTCTCTCTCACACACACACACACACATACACACACACACACACTCTCTCTCTCTCTCACACACACACTCACTCTCTCTCTCTCACACACACTCTCTCTCTCTCACACACACTCTCTCTCTCTCACACACACTCACTCTCTCTCTCACACACACACACACACACACACTCTCTCTCTCTCACACACACTCACTCTCTCTCGTACGCATGTGCGGAGTGATTGTGGGAAGCGTGTGAACGGAGAGTGTTTGGGGAAACTGAGTAAGTTTCAAACTTTTCCTTTTCTAATTATATTACATCGGATATTGTTGTGGATTAAGAGTAGAGGTTGTTGTAGTGCTGATTTATCAGCGTAGCTGGTAAAATGTCCTCAAATTCGGACGTTTTCTCTAGTTTGTCTGCTCGACATGCGTGTAAGTGCATGCCGGCAGATGACTCGATATCTGTTGAGAGTGTTTTGGTCATTATTGGCAGGGAAATAGTGCACAATAGAATGAATAAGGCAATTGTTGTATTTCTCAAAGAAGTGGAAATGGTTAATCATTTTGGAGTGTGGTTTGACTGTTCAGAATGTGTTTGCTCCGGTTTTACCGTTGTCGAATCTCTCTAAGAAGGTGATGCTGTCAAATGTGCCTCCGTTTATTTACGCTAAAGCGCTTGAATCTATTTTAGCTCGCTATGGAAAATTGATTGGGTCTATTAAAATGATTCCTCTGGGATTGAAAGCTCCAGAGTTGAAGCATGTTATGTTATTCAGACGTCAGGCCCTGATGATATTAAAAGCTGAATTCTCAATGCTGGATGTTTCTGTTAAATTGTCAGTGCTTGGTAAAGATTACACCATCTTTATCAGCACTGACACCATGAAATGTTTTGTTTGCGGAAAACACGGGCACATTACAGTATTTCTGAATTGCTAAAACACTTTTTTTGATTGTTTCTCTCGCTTTCTCAAAACCTTAAACACAAATAACCAAACTTAAGCTACACTGTCAAAATCTTTGACTTGTCTTACTATATCAAACAATTGCTTCAGAACTATGTTATCTTCACCCAAAACCAAACACTGTTTTCAAATAACACACACATCCAGCTAATGCATAAACACTACACAGCAGTCATTACACACTACAGAGATAAATGCAAAACACTGTACTCAGGGCAGAGCAGGGAAATTTTTTTTATTATCAAGTACTTGCACACATTATGGGCCCTATCTTGCACCCAGCGCAATTGACTTTGTACACCGACGCATGTGTCATTCCTATTTTGCACCCGCGCAAAGCGCGCTTTTCCCTCCACAGAAGCACGTCGCTAAACTAGTGAATGAACTTGCGCTCCCTGGGCGGTTCAGCGCAAAAAAGGAGGCGTGTTCCGGCGCAAACAATCCCTGGTGCTATTTTGCTGTTCCATTAAACAATTGCGCCACTGACCAGAAAAAAACCTAGTCTAAAGTCAGTGGCGCGTTGCGCGTTGTTCATTATGCTATTTTAAGGGCGCATGCTTGACCATAATGTATAGCGTGCACAACGCGCATACACTTTGCTCATGTAATCTACACAGATGCAACAGTTATTTTTGCAAATCATAAATTGTTACACTAAAAAAATATTAACACATGAGATGACGGAAATCATTGTGGTGTGCCACGAAGATGTGAAAAAATAGGCATAAATCTAGCTAACAAATGATTCAGGCTAATTGTAATTATTAAGGATAAGACCTGTTTGCCCAATAGTGGCAAGACATATATGTATATAAGGACATCTGACAAATTGGTTTGTCCGTCAAGAACCAGGAAAAAAAATCGACTGAAAAACTGAAAGACTGGAAAAAAAAAAAAGACTGTGAAATCACCCTTACCATAATGTACAACATTACAACTTCACTTCTCTGTCTTTCACTGCTCTTACAAGAACATCAGTCTCCTCGGCTGTGAACCGCTCCTGGCGTGCGTCTGGTAAATACGCCATAATAACAGCAATCCATAATGGAACTTGCGCACCTGCTTTTTAAGGGAATGTTGGATGACGCTCGGATTGGTTTATTCACGTTACGCCCAAACCACACCTATGAATAATGAAGCTACTTCAGACCAACCCATTTTAGATTTGCGCCGGGCGCAAGAGCCATTTATCCCGCCGGGAAAATAGCAACAGCGCCGAGACCCGCCCACAAAGTTACTTGCGCTTCGCGCTTTGACACTTGCGTTTCAGATCGTTAAAATAGGGCCCAAAATCTAGTCACAAACTAAATATGCAACAGATCGATAGTAAGCAATGTCTTGAAATCATTCTGCCTCAGCATCATGCCTCTGGGCATGGTCAGGCCACAGGACCTCATCAACGTCACAGGCAATCCTGTCCCTTGCTAAACAACGGGGAAAGAATCCTTTAGCAGGCCGAATCCAACCTTGAATTGCTTCCACTCCAATGTTGTCACATGCTGCATCCATTGACTGAAGGAGATTTTCCTGTGCATAAGGATTTCTGTCATAGACCTTCCACCTCCATGCAGAAAAAAATTATTTAATGGGATTAAGGAAGGGCGAGTATGGTGGGAGGCACACATTTATAAAACATGGGTTATTTTCAAACCACTCATGAATTCTAGGACCACGGTGAAAGTTCACATTGTCCCAGATTACCACATACATGGGATGCTCTGCCTGCTCATCACCTCTCCGTTCACGTCTCAGTAGTGCTTCCTGTAGAGCATCCAGAAATGTTAGAAGATGGGCAGTATTATAAGGCCCTAAAGTCACATGGCGGTGAATAACCCTGTCGCTGCTGATGGCAGCACATATGGTCACGTTGCCACCACGCTGCCCTGGCAACTCTACAATGGCACGTTGACCAATAATGTTGCGGCCTCTCCTTCTCCTCTTGGTGAGATTGAAGCCAGCTTCATCCAAGAAAATGCACTCATGAGGCCTCTCCATGGAATCCAGTTGAAACATTCTCTATAGAAATTAACGAAAATGTATTTTTGAAGTAACGTAAATGACATAGCATTCCAGGCTTCATGCCTCTGTATACATGTGCTACATTACATTCAACACAGTAAAGATGTAACACAGTAACTCAATAGTGCTGTATAATCGCTGGACATGATTACTTACTTGTACATATTGATATCGAATTGTTGCTCTAATTTCATTGGAAATGATGGCTCTTGTTTTTCCTCCTCGGTCTCTTCCTCCTCCTCCTCCTCCATCTCTTCCTCCTCCGTCTCCTCCTCCTCTGTCTCCTCCTCCTCTGTCTCTTCCTCCTCTTCCTCTGTCTCCTCCTCTGTCTCTTCCTCCTTCTCCGTCTCCTCCTCCTCTGTCTCTTCCTCCTCTTCCTCTGTCTCCTCCTCCTCCTCCTCCTCCATCTCTTCCTCTTCCTCCTCCTCCGTCTCCTCCTCCTCTGTCTCTTCCTCCTCTTCCTCTGTCTCCTCCTCTGTCTCTTCCTCCTTCTCCGTCTCCTCCTCCTCTGTCTCTTCCTCCTCTTCCTCTGTCTCCTCCTCCTCCTCCATCTCTTCCTCCTCCTCCGTCTCCTCCTCCTCTGTCTCTTCCTCCTCTTCCTCTGTCTCCTCCTCCTCCTCCATCTCTTCATCTTCCTCCGTCTCCTCCTCCTCTCTCTCTTCTTCCTCCTCTTCCTCTGTCTCCTCCTCCTCCTCCATCTCTTCCTCTTCCTCCTCCTCCGTCTCCTCTGTCTCTTCCTCCTCTTCCTCTGTCTCCTCCTCCATCTCTTCCTCTTCCTCCTCCTCCGTCTCCTCCTCCTCTGTCTCTTCCTCCACTTCCACTTGCTCCTTCTCTCCTGCCCTCCATTGTGAAAATCACACATGCCATTTGGATTTGACATGGCTTTATTAGGTGCAACACATTACTGATTTGAAACAGGTGTGTTCAATTTTGAGTGCTTGTGTGTTATCGATGACAACAGTGTGTTGCTCGTGTTTCACTTTTGGGGGTTGTGTTGTGCCATTCTGAGTTAAGTGCACCACAATGCTACATGTGCTTTGTGAATGACAATGTGTTTACAGTTTTGCACAAAGAGTGATTCCGATTTGCTTGTTGTGTCTAACCACATGATAAGTGTTTAACGTTCTGCAAACTGTGTGATTCAATCAATAAAGTGGTTTGTACACTTGCAACTTTGATTTTGAAAATGGATTTTAGTGTTTTAGCAATTGTGAAATACTGTAAAACAGCTTGTCCTGTGGCTAGAGAGGCTCAAAATGCAAACAGTGTTTAAGAAATCTATCTATCTATCTATCTATATAATTATTGCTAGTAGGACTCAAAATGGCTATGAAATGACTAATTCAAGGGTTAAAAAAATTATTTTTGTTTGTTTCATGCACAGTTGGAGGATAGGTCAGGCTTCAGGGAGCTGCTGCGCATGACCTCAGAAGAATTTGAAATTCTGCTAGGGAGAGTAGAGCCACTTATCACCCAACAGAAAACTAAGATGAGACGAGCAATTACAGCCAGGGAGAGACTCTCCTTGACCCTCAGATTCTTGGCAACAGGTTTGTATATGTAAAAATGTACAGGTCTGTCCCTTTTATGTTTACATTTTGCAGTAATGTTAACTTTCTGTTGAAGGTGAAACCTACAAATCACTGAGGTTTCAGTACAGAATTGGGGCCACTACTGTATCTTCTATAGTGAAAGACACGTGTGCAGCCCTACATCATGTCCTGAAAGATGATTTTCTAAAGGTTAGACATCCTTAATACTTTTATAAGTATAACAACAGCAAACATTCTGCAGTATGTACAAATATGATAAAATCTCTTTTTGTTATTAACTTAAATAAGTCTTTTATTTTAACCTTCCTCCCCTCAAAATGTGCATAGTTCCACTGCTAATCTGGCATGACTTAATATAAAATTAATTAGGTGATACTCTTCTTCTTCCCAAAAATGCCAAACAAAAATTTTTTACTCCATTCCTCTTCTGATTTAACTTCCACACCCAAGTTTTCTGGTAACAATCTTTTAAGAAAGTCAAAAAAATCAACTAAAGCGTGTAATGAGAGTTTCTTACATTATTTCTTGAGGTGTGAGTCAAGAAATAATGTAAGAAACTCTCATGGCCATTATTACACACGTCACATATCGCATTTACCTGATTGTTTATTTTACTTAACACCACATTTGTATAAATTCTATTATATCTTATCAAAAAATAATTATTCTCACACTCTATGCTGTTATATTTTAAATTTAAATTCGACCATATTTTTTCCACATCCAAATCATCAAATACCTTCTTCCACACTTTTTCTGCTGCTGGCTCTTTTCTAACATCAACATTTAACCTCCTGTACACATTTTTAACACTCAAGGCATTGATTTGATGCCTCTTTCCATCATCATTTATATACATTCCTGGCAAACATTGTTCTTCTCTGGGTATACGTTCATTTTCAATCAGATGTGCCAATTGTATTGGTATGGCAGATTTGATCTTTTCTTATATTTTATTCACTTTCTCTCTGTTCCCCATTCCTTCCAGGTCACATACAGAGTCATAAATGCAGTTGCTTCTAAGGAATCCTGGAATGACTTCATACATGATGTCTTTTACTTGTTTTATGCCTCCTTCTATAAATTTAGGCTCATATAATGTTTTGTTTTTATGTTTAAACTTTTCATTTAGAAACAGCGGTAAGTTTTTAATTATATGTATGTTTTCACACTCATAGTCTACTTTAGGAAGAAACCGCCTCCATGCCTCTAATACTTCCCGGTATATTTCTGGGATTCCTCCCGTCATAGATTTTTTAAAACCCATGTACCAACCATTTTCACCTATTCCTCCACATATTTTATCACAGTTTTTATTCTCATTGCAGTCCTTTTTTATTTCTAGATCCATCAAGTTTGAACCTCTTTCCCATCTCTTTCCCACTAATGTTTTCTGTGCTATTTTCACCCCTTTGCCCTCCCATATAAAATCACACAATTTTATTTAACTCATTCATCACCCACTCTGGCATTTCAATTACACTCATTACATACACACATACTGAAAGCAACAGACTATTTACTACAATTACTTTCCCATTTAACTTTAATTTCCTCCCTTTCCATGCTGTACATACTGTTCTTATTTTGTTAATCACTCCGGTCCAAGTCACATCTCTTGCCTCTTGGCTTTTTACCCCTAAATACACCCCCAGCACTTTTAGATATTTTTCTTCTACTTTTACCCCAACCTCTACTCCCTCTTACCTCTCCTATATACATCAACTCTGATTTCTCCCTATTT
Source organism: Gobio occitaniae (assembly GCA_033150135.1). NCBI lineage: Eukaryota > Metazoa > Chordata > Actinopteri > Cypriniformes > Gobionidae > Gobio > Gobio occitaniae. The sequence goes on from JARQWZ010003823.1 coordinate 126,978, forward strand.
ATTTTCGCCCCTGATGCCTTCCCATATTTCTCTACTATCTCTAGGACTCTTTTAACATCATCTCCTCCCCTCACAGTGATTGTGGTATCATCTGCATATTGATTTATAATAAAAATACCTCCATACGGCAAATCAATCCCGACTATCTTTTTATCTCTTTTAATTAATGTGGCTAGGGGCTCTACAGAAATTGCATATAGTAATGCAGATAGGGGACATCCCTGTCTCACTGACCATCCAATCTCAAACTTATCCGTTAACACTCCATTTATCTTTACACAGCTCTTTGCCCTCTCATATAGTTTCCTCACCCATCCCACCATTTTCACCCCAAATCCAAACTTTTCTAATACTCTAAATAGATATTCATGTTCAACCCTATCGAATGCTTTATTCCAATCTATCCCCAATACAATTCCTCCTTTCCTGTCTCGTTTTATATATTCTATCACATCTCTTATTGTCGCTATCGTATCCGCTAAATCCCTACCTGGTACACTATAACTCTGCGTTGGTTGCACTATACCCCCAATCACTCTTTTTACCCTGTTAGCTAAAACTTTGGTCAATATTTTATAATCAACATTTAGCAGACTGATTGGTCTGTAATTCCCTATATCCAATCTATTTCCCTTCTTATTAACTAAAGCTATCACTCCCTCTACCATCCTGTCTTGTACTACCCCTGTTCTTTCTATTCCTTTAAATACTTCCACTAATATTGGTGCTATGTCTTCTTTATATACCTTATACCACTCAATACCCATTCCATCACTTCCCGGACTTTTTCTGCTCCTTAACCCCCCTATTGCTTCTATCACTTCTGCCTCTTCTATCTCCCTATCACACCAGTCTCCATCTTCCTTCATTAGAACATTTTCCACACTTTCCAACACGTCATCTATACTTTTCTCATCTACTCCTCCTTTTTATATAGTTCTTCATAAAATTCCTGTACTCTCTCCAAAATCTCTACATAGTCTTTTGTTGTCTTACCTTCTTTTGTCTTTATTTCGTGAATATATGTCTTACTTTGTCTCCTTTTCTCTAGACCTAAAAAATACCCTGTACATTTTTCACCTTCTAATGCGTATTTTGCCTTGCTTCTTAAGATTGCTCCTCTGCATTTCTCTCTCTAAAATTTCTCTAATGCCATTTTAACCTCTATATATTTTTCCATACTGTATCCGTCTACATCCTCTACCTTGTCTAACTCTTCTCTCAATCTTTCTCTTAACAAACTTTCTTCCTTTATCTTTTCCTCCTTCTTTTCTCACTATATTTTATGCTAATTGATTTGATTTGATCCTTCATTTCCTCCCATCTCTCTCCTATTCTATCATCTGCGACGCAATTCCTTTTATACTCATCTATCCTCTCATTCTCTCTATTTAATAAATCTTTCATCTGCATCTCATATTCTCCTTCCTCAATATACCCTGCATTCAATACCCACATCCCTCCTCCTACCTCTTCATTTCCTATCTTGATTTTGAATCTAACACTATCATGATCACTTAAACTATTTTCTTGATGCCTTATCCCATCTATATGCCTAATTATTTCTTCCTTTGCTAACACAAAATCTATTCTACTCTGTTTCAATATCCCTTCCTTTAACTGCCTCCTAGTGAATTCTCTTTTATCTGGATTTTCATATCTCCACACATCTATTAATCCCTTGTCTCTTATTATATCCATCAACATTCCCCTCGACTTCTCCCATCTAAATTTTACCCCCTTGCCAACATCTAATCTACTGCATTTTGTGTTGAAGTCTCCCACTATAATACATTTTCCAACAACTAACCCTTTTAACTCTTCCAGGATTTCTCTCTTGTCCAATTCTACATTTGGAACATATATATTTATTAATCTGAAGTCTACATCTCCGTACCTAAATTCGACTATCAGAATCCTTCCCCTCTGATCTTTATATACTTCTTTTATATTTTCTACTTTGTCTTTTTTAATTAAAATTGCCACACCTCTTGCATTTCTAGCTCCATTATTGTAATATATATCCCCCCTCCACTCTTCTCTCATCTCCCTCACCTTATCTTCTTCCCAATTTGTTTCTTGTATACAAATTATATCACTCCTATATGTAAATAGTAACTCTTTCATCTTCCTTTTATCCCTTAACCTATTTATGTTTATTGATGTTACAGTGGCGGCGCCGGGGGGGGGGCTAGGTGGTGCTGCAGCTCCCCCTATAATAGCCATAGCACCAGTGATGGCGCTACACCGGGGCTAGGGGGGGCTAAAGCCCCGTCAGAATTTTGAATAGCCCCGGTTTAGCCCCCCAAACCAAGCATTTGAGAATCAAATGGACCGTTTATTGATAAAGACTACAGAGTGCAGGCCGAAACCCTGTCTCTGATGGGGTCCAAAAGGAGAAAAGAAAGAGGAGTCATAGAGAGAAATGCCCTTATCGAAGGCCATTAGGCTACAGACATGTGGCTACACACAGTGCTGCCGCTCCCCCCATGCATCACATGCGATGCGTAGGGCACCACAAGAAAATGCTCTCTCTACCTAAGTGACTCAAAGTGATCGCGCTTAGGGCATCAAAACGGCCAGCGGCGGGACTGTGTACACACTTTAATCTAACTACCGGTATATCGAATCTAATCCGTTAATACGACGACGAAGTGACTCCGCAGGATTTGTGACACACAATGCGCATTAATGGCACTTACTGACGACCATTGTCGTTATTGTGAGCGTGTATACAAATAAAAGTAGACAATCTAGCCTATAATTTATAATTTATAATTATGTCTCACAAGCACAGTATGGCCAAAATAGGCTAAAGGGAGTTTTTCCCGCTGTCATGAGGAAAAAAATCCATCAGAACTGCCGCCGCTTTCGTCGACCAGAGGGTTAAAGAAAACGTATAGCCTATTTAGTTTCATATTTATGTTTAAATAGTAGCCTATATTATAGAGCCCTGCATTTCTGGCCAAGCCCGACGGCCCCGACTTTTTTACGCCCCTATAGGGCCGTGCTTCGGGCCAATTGTCCCGTCATACCTCAAACGCGGGCCGGGCTTCGGGCCTTTTTAGGCTTCTCCTTCATTTTATATTTTAGACATTCAATAATTAAAAGAAACAATGAGATATGCTGCGCTGGTGGAAACAACATGAGACCATGATATTGCGAGTCCGCAGCCGTCAAGACTGACTCGCGCAGTGTTTAGAGGACGGCGCTATGCAACACGCATCCACAAATGAGTAAAGCAAGCCAACACGCAAACTGCCGCAAGTGATACTGAAAATAAGCCAAGTCTGAGATGTTCAAAAACACAACCATCTTCATTAAAACTAATGAGACTAAAGGCTCTTACCAGTGTTTAGGTCGCTCCTTCTCATAATGCGGTCTTTGGTGTTGAAATGAGCTGATGAATAAAATGCTCATATCTGTTGCTTTCGTTGACATGAACTCCGTTAAATGTGCATATAGCACAGGAATTGAAGATTGGATTTATTCATTTCACGGAGAGGTAGGCAAGACAACCATGTTTTTTTTATTTATTATTTGTTTCGATTGTGTAGCCCGTTTCGTTTGCGCGCGCCGTTGCGATCTGCCTGCCTCATCTTGTCAAAAATTATTTTTACTGTGATGGTGGTGATAGTAGGCTAAACGTTTAAACGATGCTTTAAGTGTTTATATGGATTTTATAAGCAAGACAAGTCAGGTGTTGATTTCAGAGGCTAAAGTGATGGGTTAACTCACTGTCGGCCAGGGCCGCTTGGTCGTCACTTTAAATAACAAAAACTTTAATTTAACAAGCAACAAAATGCTTCAAATATTTTTCTAAATTAACTTAATAAAGAAACAAAACGAAATATAACTACTTTGACATTAAAAATAAAACTGAACTATTTTAATGGCTGCAACTAATGTGTAATATAGGGAGGATAAAAAAAAACACGGGATCCAGTCTGGCTGATAATTTTGATGAGCTGTCGGACACGGGCCGGGCTAGGGCTAAGTTTTGAGGCCCATGCAGGGCTCTACTATATTAAAATATATATATATATATTATTTCATCTATGTTAAAAAAGTGAACAGCTTGAGCAAGATCACTACATCATAAGACTAAGATGCCCAATATGTCGGGGGACATGGATCAGACATGATTTTGACTTCATTACGTTTTGTTATGCAGAAAGACATTTTTTTAAATTGAATTTCGTTTTGTTTAAGTTGTATCTTTACTTGAATCAATAAAGAAGCAAACCAACCAAGAATGTCGGGAATGGATTGACATGCTTAACGAAACCTGCCTGTTTCCGCGGCCTTTAAGACTGAAACAATATGTCTTTCTGTTTTTAATAGCCTACATTTCTTATATAGGCTATTCATCTAAACTCAATCATACTGCAAAAAATGTTCTTCTTAGTATTTTTGTCTTTTTTCCTAATCTAAATATCTAAACATTCTTAAATCAAGATGCATTTACTAGATAAGTAAAATGACAATATATTTTTTCTTCTTTTCAAAATTTTGTTTTTGCTTAAAACAAGCTAAATTATCTGCCAATGGTCTTTCACCTTTGCATGTAAAAGGTTTTTGTAGTTGTCTTGTGGTCACCTAAATAAAAAAATCTATTTTGTTGAATATGCCTATTCTTTGACCATATATAATTTTAAACTACACTTCTGATGAATGTGGTGTGTACCATAGCTGCTTTTATTTAAAAAAAAAAAAAGAAAATGACTATGTGCCGGGGGGGGCGTGGTTTAGCTCGGTCTGTGACGGGAGAGAGAGTCGGGAAACAGGTGCGCCGTAAGTGGGTCAAGTGCAAAGCATAAACACCTGTGTCTTGTTTCAGTAATGGGCGTGGAGAGACCGGATATAAGCCAGCCGGATGAAGGATTTGGGAGAGAGACTGACTGGAGGCTCGGGAGACACACGGGACAAGAGACCACGCAGGAATACTGAGAAAGGATACTGAGTTTATTGTGAAACGCCAGTGGGCGTGATTTATGTTGTATAGTAAACGAGAGAAAATAAAGCACCCCGAGTCTCCAAACCGCCGACCCTGTCTTCTTCCTTCCATCCAACGAACGAACATTGTTACAGTGGTGCCGAAACCCGGGAAGGAAGAAGCAGCCGCCGCCATGCAATCGCCGCCACCATCATCGCCATTTGCGGAGGTCATTACATCCCTCGCGGTCCTGCATCAAGAGCAGCACCAGGCCCTGCTGGACCTGAGGGGCGACCAGGAGCGCCGCTTCCAGGCGATCGTGCAGGGCCAGCAGGAGGACCGCGAGAGGTTCCGGAGCTGGATGGACCGGGAGGTCCGGGCAGGAACCCCAGCAGTCCCGAGCGCCACCACCCACCTGCCGCTGAACAAGATGGGGCCACAGGACGATCCAGAGGTCTTCTTGGACCTATTTGAGAAGACGGCCACAGCGGCAGGATGGGCTCGGGACCAATGGTCGGTGCGGTTGATCCCCCTGCTGTCGGGGGAATCTCAGACCGCCGCCCAGCAGCTACCTGTCTTGAACCTCCTGGTCTTCGACGACCTCAAGAGGGCCATCCTGCAGAGGGTCGGCCGAAGCCCGGAGCAACACCGCCAGCGGTTTCGGTCGCTGGAGCTGGGCGAAAGTGGCCGGCCCTTCGTAATGGCCCAGCAGCTCCGGGACTCCTGCCGCAAATGGCTGGTGGCTGAGGGGAACGACGTCGGGAAGATCATCGACATCGTGGCACTGGAGCAGTTCATCACTCGGCTCCCACGAAGAACCGCCGAGTGGGTCCAGTGCCACCGACCGACGTCGTTGGACTCGGCCATCACCCTGGCGGAGGACCACATGGTGGCGTGCCCGGGGGTCGGCGGACCCCTACCATCTCTCTCTCTCTCCTCTTCTTTTTCTTCCCCTCCCTTTTCTCCCTCTCAGAAACCTGTCCCTCTCCCCAGGTCTCGTCCACCCGGCCCGCCCAGAATTCCACCCCGAGGGAGGGGTGGATCCAGCCTGGAGTTTGCCGGGACTCCGCGAGCTCCGCCGAGAGGGGCGGGGCTGGGCTCCGGTGGGACCAATGCCGCGCCCTCAGTTCCGCTCTCTCCACGCCCATCGCTGGGCCCACTTACCACCACAGGGGTGGCGGGTAGGTCTGGGCCGGTCTGCTGGCGTTGCGGGGACCCGGACCATTTTATGGATCGGTGTCAATGATGGAGGTGGGGACAATGATCCGGGTCCCGGATGTCCCGCAGGCTGCCCCCGGTCAGGCTGGCTGGTACAGATACCCGTGAGTATTAAGGGGGGTACCTATCCGGCTCTGGTGGATTCGGGTTGTAACCAAACCTCGATCCACCAAAGCCTGATTCAGCCCGAGGCATTGGATACAAGCCGCATGGTTCAGGTTCGGTGTGTGCACGGGGGACGTGGTGAGGTATCCTGTTGTGTCACTGGTGATTAAATTCCGGGGGCAAAAGCATAGTGTGGAGGTGGCGGTTAGCCCGCACCTCAGACATCCGCTGATTCTGGGAACCAATTGGCCAGCTTTTAAAGATTTATTGGGGTGTTTGTGTGCGGATGTCTCTTGTGATAGAAGGGAGCCGGGAACGGCAGCGACTGTACAGGTGGGAGAGACTGAACCAGGACCACTGAGCACTGACCCGCGGGAACCGAGCGCTATTGAGAGGCTGATCCTCTCGGAGCGCGATGACTTTCCTCTAGAACAGTCTCAGGATGAGTCGTTAAAACACGCTTTCGAGCAGGTCCGTTCCATCGACGGCCAGACCCTCCAACCTGAACAGCCGCTCTCGTTTCCGTATTTTGCTATTATAAAAGACCGGTTGTATAGAGTGACGCAAGACACTCAGTCAAAGGAAAATACAACCCAGTTGTTAGTGCCAAAGAGCCGCCGGGAAATGCTTTTCCAGGCGGCTCATTGTAATCCCATGGCTGGACACTCGGGACAGGGATCCACATTAAATCGTCTCATGGCCCGTTTCTTTTGGCCGGGCATTCACGAGAATGTGCGCAGGTGGTGCGCGTCTTGTCGGGAATGTTCAGCTGGTGAATCCGCCGGCCGCTCCAAAAGCGCCATTGCGCCCCCTCCCGTTAATGCAGTCCCCTTCGAGAGAATTGGTATGGACCTCATCGGGCCATTAGAACGATCGGCACGGGGGGCATCGCTTTGCATTAGTGATAGTAGACTATGCAACACGATACCCAGAGGCAGTAGCACTCCGTAGCATCTCCGCGAAGAGTGTTGCGGACGCTCTGTTTCGTTTAATCTCCCGCGTGGGGATCCCGAAAGAGATCCTCACGGATCAGGGCACGGCGTTTATGTCACGTACTTTACGCGAGCTGTACGAATTATTGGGCATTAAATCGATTCGCACCAGCGTCTATCACCCACAAACAGACGGGCTGGTGGAACGGTTTAATCGTACGTTGAAAACCATGATTCGTAAGTTCGTTCACGAAGACGCCAAAAATTGGGATAAATGGTTAGAACCCCTGTTGTTCGCTGTACGCGAAGTCCCGCAAGCCTCTACGGGGTTTTCCCCCCTTCGAGCTACTTTATGGCCGTCAGCCCCGCGGGGTGCTGGATGTCCTAAAGGAAACTTGGGAGGAGGGGACCTTCGGATGGGCGAAACGAAATTCAGTATGTCCTGGACCTTGCGAACAAAACTCCACACTCTGGGGCGGCTTTCAATGGAGAATTTGTTGCAGGCTCAGGGCAAACAGTTCCGGCTGTATAACAGGGGTACTAAACTGCGAGAATTTACACCGGGGGAGAAAGTCCTTGTGTTGCTCCCCACATCAGCTCTAAATTACTAGCGAAGTGGCAAGGACCCTTTGAGGTTACACAGCGAGTTGGGGATCTCAATTATGAGGTGGTGCGCACGGACAGGGGTGGAGCACGTCAAATTTACCACCTTAATCTCCTTAAAAAATGGAGCGAGGCGGAATCAGTGATGCTGATGACGGTGATTGGGACAGAGGATGATCTCGGGCCAGAAGTGACCACTAACACAAAATCCATCGCTCTGGCCCCAGGGGGAGATCACCTGTCGCTGTCCCAGCTCACTGATCTGGCCAGTTGCAAGCAGATTTTGCAGACGTGTTCTCACCCTTCCCGGGCGAACTAATCTCATTCAGCACCATATTGAGACCGAGCCGGGCGTGGTAGTTCGCAGCCGGCCGTACCGTCTGCCTGAACACAAAAAAAAGGTGGTTCAGAGTGAGTTAGAGGCAATGCTTGATATGGGGGTAATAGAAGAGTCCCACAGTGACTGGGCCAGCCCGATAGTTTTAGTACCTAAAACGGACGGCTCGGTGCGTTTCTGTGTGGATTACCGCAGGGTGAACGCTGTGTCGAAATTCGACGCGTATCCAATGCCGAGGATTGACGAATTGCTTTGATCGGCTGGGCACCGCTCGTTTTTATTCGACACTGGATTTAACGAAAGGATACTGGCAGATCCCCTTATCTCCTTTATCTAAAGAAAAAACAGCTTTCACAACGCCGTTCGGGTTACACCAATTTGTTACCCTTCCTTTTGGGTTGTTTGGGGCCCCCGCCACGTTTCAGCGTCTCATGGACCGCATTTTACGGCCCCACGCTGCATATGCCGCTGCCTATCTGGATGACATTGTCATTTATAGTAATGACTGGCAGCGACATATGGAGCATGTGAGGGCTGTTCTGAGTTCGCTGAGGGGGGCGGGGCTAACGGCCAACCCAAAGAAGTGTGCAGTTGGGCGTGTGGAGGTCAGGTATCTGGGCTTCCACTTGGGTCACGGCAGGTGCGTCCCCAAATTGATAAGACTGCAGCAATTGCAACCTGCCCGAGACCTAAGACCAAAAAGGAGGTGAGACAGTTCCTGGGGCTGGCGGGATATTATAGGAGATTTGTGCCAAATTATTCGGAAACTCGCTAGCCGCTGACTGATCTCACTAAAAAGGAAGCGCCAGACCCGGTCCAGTGGACGGAGCGATGTCAGCAGGCCCTCACCAGATAAAGGCTGCCCTATGTGGGGGGCCACTTTTACAGTCTCCTGATTTTTCTCTCCCCTTCTGTTACAGACTGACGCGTCGGACAGGGGGCTGGGAGCAGTCCTGTCCAGGAGGTGAGGGGTGAGGATCGGCCGGTGCTGTACGTTAGTCCGGAAGCTCTCGAAGAGGGAGGACTAAGTACAGCACCATTGAGAAAGAATGCCCTAGCTATTAGGTGGGCTGTCCTCACCCTCCGATATTACCTCCTGGGGCGGGAATTCACCCTCTGTTCGGACCACGCTCCCCTGCAATGGCTCCACCGCATGAAGGATACCACGCGCGGATCACCCGTTGGTATCTCGCTTTACAGCCTTTTAAGTTCAAGGTGATCCACAGGCCGGGGGCGCAGATGGTGGTGGCTGACTTCCTTTCCAGGGGGAGGGGAGGGGAGGGGGTGGGGGTGGGGGTGCTTGTTTTTTGATAGCGAGTTTTAGCAAAGTAAACAAACGTTACACCAAAATGGATCGTTTTTTGCTCCCTAAACGTCCACGTTCTGAGTCACATCCTGAAACGAGAAACGAGACTGTGAAGGTGCAGACACAACACTCGTCGTCACAGAGCTTCAGGAACAAGAAAATCTGGGGATGAACTTGAAGACGGAGAATCGGCGGCAGCGGTTTCCATTGAGGATGCTAACGTTACGGTTTGTGCTGCAGGTGATATTAGCAACCATCCTCAAGAGGGCCCAAGAAGGCCAGTCCCTTCAAAAATACCCCACACGGCAATTTGGAATCAGCAGAGAAGTTTTAACAAAAGTTGGATGGATCAGTATCATGGCTGGAATACAGCGTGGTTAAAGATGCAGCATTTTGTTTTGCGTGTAGGCATTTCTGAAACAAGGGCACGGATTTCATGTAGAGCCAACATTTACCAGCAGCAGCAACGGATTTAACAACTGGCGGAAAGCATCAGCATCTCTGAAGAGCATCATGAAAGTATGGGGCACAAATTTGCTATGGAAGGATGGAATGAGTTCAAGCAAAAAGAGACAAGCGAGATCTAAAATAGCAAACCTGCTTGATAAGGGACATTCTGCGTTAGTTATGGAGAACAGAAAATACATGAAAGCTGTGGTGGAGAGCCTGCGCTTCACAGCCTGCCAGGGGATCGCACAGAGAGGTCACAGAGAGGTCACAGAGAGGGTGAGTCGTCACACAACTTGGGAACTTTCGTGAGCTGCTGTATGCTATTGCTAAGTTTGATCCAACAGTGGACAAGAAGTTAGCTACCAACCCATCAAACGCCAAATACACTCACCATGATATTCAAAATGAGATATTTGCTGTAATGGCAGAAATGATAAGAAAGAAGATAAGTGATGAGGTAAGAGATGCCGAGTGCTTTGTTGTTTTGGTGGATGAGAGTAAAGATATGAGTAAAAAGGAGCAGATTTCTGTTATCGTGCGGTATTTGCAGCCCGAGTCAGTGGAAGTGCATGAGGAGTTTTTGCATTTCACTGCCGCAGATGGATTGGATGCAGACTCTCTGCTAGCCAGCATCAAACACACACTCAGTCAGTGTAATATTGATATACATCGCTGTGTTGGTCAATGCTACGACGGAGCATCTGTGATGTCAGGATGTAATAATGGTGCGCAGGATGGAGGAAGAAAATTCAGAAAGGAGGTGCCGCAAGCCATCTATATACATTGCCATGCACACAGGCTGAATTTAGTGTTAGTGGACTGTGTACATAATGTCAGCGCTGCAGCAGAGTTTTTTGAGACACTACAAATGCTCTACAAGTTTTTTTCTGGATCAGTGGTGCACAATCTATTTATGAGAAAACAAAAAGAGCTCGACCCGACAGCACAACAGTGGAACTCAAGAGACTGTGCGATACTCGCTGGGCTTGCCATTATAATGCGATCTGCGCTGTCAAGAAAACTCTCCCCGCTATCCGAGCCACCCTGCGTGATGTCATCACTCAGTCACACCCACATCGGAGGGCAGAGGCAAGAGCCATCAGTGCCATCATCGATGGACAAGTTTGTTTTGCATCTCATCATGTATGAGGATTTATTTAGAACAACAAAGTTCATGTCAGATCAGCTACAGGCCCCCAATTTTGACCTCATTGCGGCAGAGGATTTGGCCCGGTCTGTACTTAATGCTCTATCAGAAAAGCGCACAGACACTAAGTGGAAAGAAATCCAACCACAAGCAGAGACTCTGTGTGCAAACACAGGCACAACACATACTTCACGCGAGAAAAGCAGACCCAGAAAAAAAAAAAATTTATAAAGAGAGCGCCTTTTTGAAAATTTGATCTGGCGTTTTTCGGAGTTGTGAGCTCAGTGGATCAGCGGCGCTCAGCGGGAACTCTCCCCGCTCCAGAGCAGACTTAACACGGCTAGTCCTTCTGACGCCTGCCGCTGGCTCTGATGTCTTCAGATATAATTCGTCTTCTAACGCCGATCTTTGGTCTCATGAATCTATAATTTTGTTCCCTGGTAAATCGTTTTGACTGAGGGAAAGTGAAGTTTCATAACTTTTATATTTTTAGGCTAATTAAACACATAAACTGACATTTTACAAAAATAGACTGGGTTGTGTTTTATGTCATAATTAATTTTATTACAGTGATAATCACACTTGTCTGAACCACATATTAATGTTTTTTTTTTATTATTTAAACGAAAAGAGGCAGGGTTTTTAATATTTCGTTTTGTTATAAATATGCATGCAATAACATTGGCTGCTTTACATTTGTGTGGCTATAATATGTTTAATATATTTTTAATGAAAATGAAAAGAGGCAGAGTGGTGTTTTATCATATATTTCATTTAATTGTAGCCTAAAATATACATATATACACTGAATAACACTATCAAGAACGCTGCTGTTCCATT